>APFE031759146.1:0-13014 GCA_000404065.3 Pinus taeda | reverse complement strand
AGATGATGTCAAAGTCATAACCCAACATATTTGTGACACATTTTTTCTTTTCTTCTAAAGATAATAGTTGTTCTAAAAAGTATTTAAGACTATCATGATCCATTTTTACCTTGAAGTGTCTTCCCATTTGGTAAGGTTTTCATTTCTTAAGTGCATGTAGTATTGCCAACACTTCCTTTTCATAAATAGCTTGCTTGAGATGTAGCAGTAAAAATACCCAATTACCTACATCAAAACATTTTTCACTACGATGTTGATCTACCTGTTGTTTCATTCAATTTTGCACCAAAGTGGCATCATCCTTTAAAAGTTGGAGAACTTGTTGTTGATGCTCGATTTGATCTTCCATTGCTTGAACCTTTTTCTTCTTGATATGTCCTTCTATCTTTAGAGTTTGAGGAGTGGTAATTTCTTCCAATCCTTTACAAGATATGGTCAGATTCATCTCTTAGTGCTCGATGGGATCTTTCACTTCTTGAATATTTTTCTTCTTGATATGTCCTTATATCTTGATAGTTTCAGGAGTGGTAATTCCAACCAATGAATTACAAGATATGGTTGGATTCATTTCTTCTTTTTCGATGTGATCTTTCACTTCTTGCATCTTTTTATTCTTGATATGTCCTTTTATCTTGAGAGTTTGAGAAGTGGTAATTCTTGCCAATGCTTTACAAGATATGGTCTGACTCATTTCTTCTTTCTCTAGGGTTGGGTCCTGGCATATATCCTCTTCTTTTTATGTTTCTTAATCCTTTTCTTCCTCCTCTTCATACTCTATGTAAAATAATTTCTTCTCAACACACTTATGACCATTAGTGCATTTGCTATCACAATTGTAACAAAGCCCTTTTTCTCTTTTTTCTTCCAATTGTTGTGGTGTAACCCTTGTAGGTTGTGGAAGGTTAGGAGAAATAACACTTCCATCTTTGTAGTTGTGAAGGGTAGACTTCCTTGTTGCCATAATTTTACTTTCCACTATGTAACAAAGCCCTTTTACTCTTTCCAATTGTTGTGGTGTTGCTCTAAAGGTGTTTCTCTTTGTATCCTCATAATGTGCTATCATTTCCTCTATGAAAATTGACGATGTAACAAGTTGTTTACGAGAACAAAGCCCTTTATACCATAAAAATTGATCTGGTTCTAAATATGAAGATGCAATACATACCTTTTGTAACAGTGGTACACCATGTAGATCAAAATATTTCTCCATTTGTAGTACCCAATTTACCGGGTCCTTGCCATCAAACTTCCTCATCTAGCTTTTTCTTGATTTTAGGATCTTGATCTTGAAATGACTGTAAATCTGTACTTTTAGATATTTAA
Source organism: Pinus taeda (assembly GCA_000404065.3). Lineage (NCBI taxonomy): Eukaryota > Viridiplantae > Streptophyta > Pinopsida > Pinales > Pinaceae > Pinus > Pinus taeda. The sequence goes on along the minus strand of APFE031759146.1, from coordinate 11,691 downwards.
GTTCTGAAATTGTGACCTGCAGTAGTCCTCTATGTCCTCTTTCCAATGCCACCAGTCTGATCGAATTTACATTCTCCAAGAAAGAGTTATTCACAATCTCCCAAGGTGACTTGATTACATAGCTTTTCAGAAGAGTGAACTTGTATAAGGTTCCGTGTGTCACTATTTTGACCTCCAGGTCTAAAAAATATACATAGGAAACTACAGTCTATCCTCTTTCTGTAACTTCTTATGAAATTACAATCTGATGCTCAAAACAAAAGTTATGACGATTTTCCCAAAGTCACCTGTTTGGAATGTAATTCAGGAGTCTGCAAAAAGACCAACTTCCTAAGATCATATCTCTATAAATATAGTGCTAAAATATCTAAAATTCGGATTCGAGGTTCAGTGTGATTTCTTCTCAAATGGGTTTTCTTTTCGCTTCTGAAACTTCGCAGAAAAAAGTTATAGCGAAAATTCCACGATGACCTATTTGGAGTAGTGAAACCCTAGAATCCAAAAGCTCTGATACCAAATGTTATGAAACCAACTCACCAAAAGATAGAAAATATAGATCAACGCCTTAGAATTTAGCTTCTTCAAGGGGGCAACCTCCTTTACATTACACAAATGGATAATTCTTCGATGATACTAATGAAAAGACCTCCTTTCTATATATAGGAGTCTAAAGGGTCATAATATAATTAGAGCTAACATAACAATAATAATGTAAGGGCACAATAATAACAATAGTGAGCTTCTATGGGGCACAATAGTAACAATATGGGCACTACTTGAGTACATCAATATAATAAGGGGGTTGTACTAATAACAATAAGAGGTTACACTAGTAGTATAGGGGCCTAACATATGGTAAATAAATAAAAATATAAATAAACTAGAGGTATGGTAAATAAATAAAACATATTTTTATATTTAGTCCATAACCCTCCTATTTAAGAAGGCTCAAAAAAGAGATTTTATTAAGTGAATCCTATGGGCCAAATACCATGAACCAAATTATTATTAATACCATGCAAAAAAACATTATTAACTTTAATATTAGTATTAATAAAAATAAAGATGACACATGGTATTGACCGTTGGTATTCACGTGGAATGTAGCCTATTTAAATGGGGGAATTAAGTCAACATAGATTCGTCTTTACTTTGGATCTACTAAGGGTGGAGAGGGATCAACTATCGTGATATGCAAACTAGCATAAAGTGAAAAAATATTTGATCCCTCTCAGGGCTTGGTAGATCAAGAGTAAAAATGGATCTTGTAATTTAATGTCGCTTAAACATTTTAACTTGGTTAAAATAAAAAAATAAAATAAAAATCAATTATTAATTTTATTAATTTTTATAAATTACTAATAGTAGTTTTTAAGCTATAGGATTATGATAACCCATGGTAATACCGTAGTATTCATGTGAGAATAGACTATTTAAAGGGTAAATTTTATCATCTTAGATCCATCTTAATTTCGGGTCTACCAAGTGCTGGGAGGGATAAATAGATTTCATCCCTCTAAGAGTGGTAGTTGTGGAGTTAAGTTGGATATAGGTTGGTTTTTATGATAATGAAGATATTAAATAGACTTTGGAAACTATATTGTAGAAAACATCTTAAGGTGAATGGTTAAAGCTACATTTAATCACTTCACAAAATTTAGTAAAAAATACCAATATCTCCATTAATATTGGTTTTTCTGATTTAACATAAAAAAATTCCACATCACCCTCATAGAAGAGAGATAGTTGCTCTCGGATTTCCCACCATTTTTCAAACGTTCTCAATATGATATCTTCATGAAAAATTTAAGGTAATGATGTTGGATTAGTTCTTTGAAAAATATGTTGGTTTGTACAACCTTTCATCTTCTCTATTATTTTTAGTTTGTCGTAATGATCTGTAGGGGTTGGGCCACTGCACCATATTGTCCTAAAAGGCGAACATTATGCACCAAAAAGGAAATCAATCCACACTTTATAACACTATTAAAAAATGCAAGACGTATGAAGGTAGTGAATTATGCTAATAAGCAATTTAGATTGGGAGAGACATAATTAAATTTTATTATTTAATTGAACATTTCCAATTAAAATAATAATAAATCTACATTTATATATTTATATATTGATTGGAAGGCTTTTGACAATGGTCACTTCTTTCCATTACATCACCTTCAGGCCTTTGGGATACGTACTACTTACTTATATTATATAGTTGGGGCTTGCTACTTGTTGACATGTTGGGGTAAACAAACTTGATGTGTCTTTTTTGATCTCATAGTTGGAGTCTATGGAATAATAAATAAATTTGATAGCTTGACAAAAGTGGTAGAGAAAACATTAATCTCTCCTACCTTTACAAAACTGGTGGTCAAGATCAACACCCACAAGAACTTTTTTGTGGAATATTATCAAAACTAATAGAATGGTATGCAAGAGTGTACAGTAGGAAACTTGACAAACATGGCCACTGAAACTTGCAACATTATTTGTAGGAAGAGAAAATTATGTTTCATTTTTCCAAACATGTATGTTAGTATATTACAGTTTAATGAATATATTTTCCTATTATCATATATGGTTTTATACTTTAACAAAACATTCTCCAAGACTTCACAATGTTTTATTATTTAGTGAAAGACTCACCATGACTTTACAAGATAATATAATCTGGTGAGAGATTCGCCAAAAAAAATATTATTGATAAAATCACCTCCCATTTTTCCTATGTATCATGGGGATTCACCCATTTATTACACATATAAATTTAGGATGGTTCTTAAAATTTTCCATGGTATTCACCAAAATACTTTCATTCATCATATTTACATCAAGGGTAGTGCCAAACCCGTAAGACAATTGCAAAAGAGTATGAATCTCACTTTAAGAGAAATTGTGAAAAATGAATTGTAGAAATTGTTAGATGTGGGGTTCATCTATCCTATTTAAGATAGCCAGTGGGTGTCCCCATTTGTTATTGTCCCTAAAAATAATGGTAAATGACAAGTGTGTGTATATTATAGGGAGCTAAACAAATGTACATTAAAATACCACTTTGCCTTGCCTTTTATAGACCAAGTGTTGGACACTTTAGCAAGGAAGAAGTATTTTTCCTTCCTAGATGGATTCACCGAGTACAGTCAAATCATGATAGTTCCAGAGGACCAAGAGAAGACAACATTCACATTTCTCTAGGGTACTTATGCATATAAGGTACTACCATTTGGTTTATGTAACACACCAGCCACATTTCAAAGGGCGATACTTGGTATTTTCTCTGATAGTTTGCATGATTGCGTAGAGGTCTATATGGATGATTTTATAGTAATAGGTGATACTTTTGAAGAAGCTTTACAGAATATTAGGAGAGTTTTGCAGATATGTAGAGAAACTAATATTTCATTGAGTAATGAAAAGTTTTTTATGATTATCACTAAGGGAATTGTTTTGGGACATCAAGTTTCTGCTGCAGGAATCAAAGTTGATCCGGCTAAAATTGAAGTAATCGTAGAAATACCCCCACCAACCAATCAAAAGGGAGTACGAATTTTTCTTGGACATGCAGCTACTACATAAGGTTTTTTGAGAATTTTACAAAGGTAGCCTTGCCATTGTTTAAATTATTAACTAAAGAATCTCAATTTCATTGGAGTGATGAATGTCAAGTTACTTTTGATACACTCAAGGAAAATCTTTCGTCAACACTAGTCTTGAGAGGTTCAAATTGGAAATTTCCCTTTCACATTTCCACTAATTCCTTTGATGCAGCTATAGGAGCGGTATTGGGCCAAAAGGAAAATCTTGTAACCCATGCTATTTGTTTTGTTAGTAAAAATTTAACTCATGTAGAGCTGAATTACGCCGTAACTAAGAAAGAATTCCTTGCTCTAATTTATGTTATTAACAAGTTTAGACATTACATCACTGGTTACGAAGTTTTTTTACATACTGATCATTCTCCTATTCGATATCTTATGAACAAAACAGTCGCTAATGGCAGGGTTACTAGGTGGATGTTCCTTCTGCAGGAATTTGACATCACCATATTAGACAAGCCAGGAAAAGAAAATAAGGTAGTTTATTTCCTATCTAGGCTTAACCATGCAGGTGAGGATGTTCACGGTAATGATAACTTTTTCGATGAAAATATATTTTCCATCTCTATTGAAACACCTTGGTTTGCAGATATGGTCAACTACCTTGCTGCAAGAAAGTTACCCCCCTACTTTTCATCTAGTCAGAAGAAAAGTATTATTATGAAAAGTGCTAATTAATTTTGGATAACAAGAAACCTCTTTTTCCTCGGACCTGATTTGATTATTCACAAGTGTTTCAGGGAACATGAGATGTACGATATCTTGAAAGATTATCACGATGAACCTTGTGGAGGTCACTTTGCAGATAATCGGACAACTTATAAGATCCTCCGCTAAGGTTATTATTGGCCAAGTCTTTTTAATTATACAAGGGAGTATGTCTGGAAGTGTGATAGTTTCCAGAGAATTGAGTGGCTTGTTCAATCAAATGAGATACCATTTCAGTCACAAGTTCTCATAGAACCATTTCAAAGGTGGGCTCTTGATTTTGTAGGTCCCATCAATCCTATGTCCAAAGGTAAGAAGTATATTTTAGTTTGTACTGATTATGTGATGAAGTGGGTGGAAGCAAGAGCACTACGTAGAGAAATGGAGAAGTCGGTGGTAGAATTTCTTTCTTTTTTTTATATTTTTGTAAGATTTGGGGTACCTAGGGAGATAGTTACTGATCATGCTGCTCATTTTGTGTCAAAGCGTATGTGGGGGATTGTACAAAAATATCATATTTCCCATTGGAAGTCCACCCCTTATCATCCACCGGCCAATGGGCAAGTGGAATAAAAAAATAAGGTATTGGAGACAATCCTTACAAAGATAATACAACTACATAGAAAGGATTGGTCTGATTGACTTCCTATGGCATTGTGGGCCTACAAGATCACATGGAGAAACACCACTGGCTTCTCTCCATATGAATTGATGTATGGAAAACAGGTTTTACTACCCATTGAATTTCATATCAGAACTTTCAAGATGGTAGCATATTTGGGTATAGACCTTGATGAGGCATAGCACCAGAGGATCTTGTATCTCAATGGGTTGGATGAGATTAGGCAGGATGCTTTTCAGCATACTGACTTGATCCAAAAACAACGGCTAAATTGCATGACAGATACATAAATAAGAAGCAGTTTAAAGAGGGAGTCTGGGCATTGTTGTATGATTCAAGATTTAAGAAATTTAAAGGGAAATTCAATACACATTGGTTGGGTCCCTATGAAATTGAGAAATGTTTTGACAGTGGATCTGTCTGGGTTAAAACAATTGATAATAGGAATGTTTCCTTCTTGGTAAATGGGAATAGACTCAAGTTATATAAAAAAAACCCAATCCAAGGAGGAATTTGTGGAAGAAATTGTCAAGAAGAAAGAGCTAGAAATGGCAGGAGAAAGAGTTGTTCCTTCTACTACCTCTTCTTGATTTTTTGTTGTCTGAAACTATGCTTACTTTGTTCCTTCTCGTGCTCAGTAAAGCATGAGAGGAATGTCTATTCGGTAAAGTTTTATTCCTTTTTCTAGGCCCAATGGACTAATTATGGAAAAGGAGCCCCCTTGGAGTCTTATTTTTCAGTATTTCAGACTTTCTAAAAGTGAAAGCTAGCGAGCATGAATTTCCCTAGGCTCATTAAAATAACAGGATAGTATATCATTTGGATCCTCAGAATAAATTTTATCTTTTAGCTAATATTTGGATTGCTCATGTTGGATTGATGTGGGATTCCTCAAGGCCCTCCTTCCAACAATCTTGGCCAACCGACAACAACAAATTATTTGGGCCCAAGATTAAGTGCCTTACGATACCTTGAAGCTTGTATGCCTTAATGACAAGCTATCTCACCAGTAGCAATGGGGAATCATCATGACTCCTTAAATGCTGGATCCTACAAGGGGTTCGACATCAACTCATAAATTCACACTTGATAAGATGCATCAGGTTACCTTGGTTCTCACTCTCATTAATGGTGATGGGCCTCACATTGGCTAACAATTGACCTTAATGGATGGTAATCCAATGACCTCATTGCACATTTGACATCAGAACCTTCATTCATGTGCAATGAACTGTACAAAAGGGGGAAGAAATGGGTTTTCTTTCTATAGAAAAATTTCTTGCAGAACATTCAACAATTGTATAGACAGAACAGTTCCTGCATCATACCAATGGTTTCTTGAAAATATAGACATAGCATTAGCTTAAAATTAATTCGATAAAGTATTGATAATTTGTTACTGGTTAAGATCATGAATTATGTAATCATGTTTATAACTTGTCATGTTTAATGTATACATGAATTATGTAATTCTAAGGTTGGTTATCATTTCGAAGATAGTGACAATCGTCATCAAAGGACTGGATTGTTGGGAGGTAAGATCGGTAAGGTACAGTTGGTGATAGGACGCTTAAAGTGAAAGGTAATGATACTTTAATATTTTTTAAATTTGCATGAACTTAAGCCTTGGTACCCTTTACAGAAATGCGTGGCCATGAACGTTACGTCATAAATGGAGTTCCATGTCCACCTATCATAACTTTGACACATCCTTTGGTCATATTTCCGATATCCATTCCACAAGTCAGATAATCATGATCACGACTAACGTCTTTTAAAAAAAATTTCCATACTTTCCTAATACTACCAAAATTAAATCCCGCTTTCAAGTTTTTTCAAAGGCTTGGAGGCATCACTGTGAGCTGAATCAACTCTATTTCTTCTACTCCTCACCCTATCTAAAATGCATGCCCTTGTTTGGTTTAAACCGCAAGACTCTGCATTGCTACATGCTGAGCCCAAAAGAAAAGCTAGGCTGGAAAAGACAAGGTGGTTGCCCCTGTTTCAGAAATTTTGTGGGCACAGTTTGGAAGTGACCAAGTCCTTCACTCTTAACCTAAATGGTGACAAATCATAGGTGGGAAACATCCAATTTCGATTGACGGAGGAGTTGGTGGCTTGCGCTTGTGACATTCCACAGGAGGGAGAATGTTGGTTTAAAAGTCAATGGTTTGAAAAAGGAATATGTGTACCCTTCCTCCGGAAAGAACATACAAACCCCAATCGGAGTAAAGTCATCACACAATAATACCTCCAGAGTAAGCACCAAAACCTGCTATTTCTCTTAAGGAAATATATAACCTGTGAAGGTTTTTTCTAGCTTGCATTTTTGTTTCATATTCACCTTCTTGGGCACTTTCGAGATGGGCTTTTAAATTTTCCTTATTTATCAAGGATGTCTTTGATGAAAATGTCTACTACCACTAAGGACATAGCATCCCACATAGAGGAAAACCTTTATCACTATGGGTTAATAAGAATTATCCTGAACAAAGTTCTGAAAAAGAAAAAAAAAAATGTGGGGCAGTTTCCCGTCAGAAAATCATTTAATGGAAGATGAGAAAGACTCTAGTCCTTCTTAGGTTAAGGAAGAAAAGCCAGATGAAAATCCAAGGAAAAAGCCACGAACCTGAGGTCTACTGATAAAGAAGAATTATAAGGATGAAGAGGCAGTGGTGATTGGAGAATGCATAAGGAAGAAGCCTAAATTGAAAAAATCCTCTACCCATACTAAAAGAGTTACAAGGAGCCAGGTTACAAAGCTGGCCATAAAGGAAATCACAGCAGAAGGAACATCATCAACAAGACCTGATAAGAAGAAAAAGAAACCCCAAAGCTTGGAAAAAGGAAAGGAGAAGGTGGTATCGGCTGAATTTATTGACAGAAAATTAGTATCCTTCCAGGATCCACCACGACAAGAAAGTGGAGGTAAGACAATAGAAGACCACCAAGGGTAGGAGCAGCCTAGTTTGCCTCAGTCCTCCCTTGGACGACATGAGGTGGAGGTAACTTCTCATAAAAATAAGTTTTGATAGGAACTAGAAGAAATCATCCATGAGCTTACTGTGTCAGAGCGGGCACTACGGAAGGAGAATGAAACTTTGAAAGAAAACATTTTACGCATGTAGAAAGATCATGACAAATGGTATCAAAAGGAAGCCCTAATCATGGAGAAGAAACAAAACCAGATTGAACACGTGAAGAAGGATAATGAAACATATAGAAGCAAGATTCATGAAGAATCCAGTAGGGCTAAATTGGACCATTTGGCTGCAGTAGTTGTAGCATAGGGCAAGGATTGATCTTTTTCATTAGAGGCTGTATAATGTTTCTTACATAGGTGAAATGCAAGAAGTTAGGCATGGGGGAATGTTGAGTCCTAGTTTTTCTCAATTTTGACAGCCTTCCAAGACCTTTTTTTCCCATTTTCAAACTCTATTTGACCCCTAGGTATACCTATTTCGATCATATTATCTATATTTTGGTTAAAAGGGTACTATGTGCTTAAGGTATGAAAATTAACTTAAAAAGTGTCATTTTATCTTATTCTTAAGTAGTTCCTTAAGATAATTGTTTCCTTATTGAAATTATCGAGTCAACTGATCAAAGTCTTATGTAGATTCAAAGAAGCTCTGCCATTTCCTATAGACAACTTGCGGTCACTATTTTCCTACAGATGATCCAAATTTTCCTGTAGGTGCGGATTTCCTGAAACCATTCAAATTTCCTACAATAGAATCAATGGTTTTCTATGTTCCACTTAATCTCATAACAAATGGGAACATGAGTTTTTTGGGGAAATCCACCTACATGGATCTTGTCATATTGGCTACTCCAGATTTATCATGGAAACCACCCAGATCTCCAATCTCCTTCTCGTTGGTTGCATGAGGAAAAGCTCCAGTAGATGTAGCAAAATAGCCTCATCCATGCTTTCAGTCAAGGATCATACATAGAAGAGATATTTTTGATATTTTGTACATGTAATAATAGTAAATAGTTCAGTAAGTAGTTTTTCCTTATTCAAGAAAATCATATGCCTACAAACCTGTATAAATACTATTATGTTTTATGTGTAAGGGGATTGGTTGGATGATCAATGCATTAGATTGTACAAGATTGTGATATTTTCCATATTAATACAAGTTATATGTTATGTTCATTCTACTGAGTAAACCTTTTTAATATTGAAGGGGTTTTGAGTAAGGGTGGGCCCCCTTTACTCACAAGTCCATTAGTGGTACTAGCATATTCATTTAATTATGTTTATGCAGTGATATTGTTGTTGCATAGCTAGTGTTCTCTTTTCTGATTCAACATCATATATCGATTGATTTATGGTTAATATTTATGCGATTCATTTAATCAGTTTTAGCTTTCTATTGTTAAATTGATTTCTTTTGGCTGTGTGTTTGATCTTTTATCTTTTTTGATCAACATCGGCAATATCAGAGTTGTAGAAGGAGGTGAATCCACTCTATAGCCTTTTTTTCCAAGTGTTGATGCAGAAAAGAGGCATTAGTGTTGTGTATATGTGACTGATTTAATTAGGAAGCACTTGAGGTATCAAGCCTGCATATATTTTGCATGGCTTCTCGCAATTTTACTTACCCTTGGTTGATAATTTATGTTTGTAAATTATAAGTCTATAATTTAGCTCAACAGTTACTCAGAAAGGCCTACCAACTCTTGATCATCTTTGCATGTCGTGTTATGAAACCAGCTCACAAAATGATAGAAAAGATAGATCAACGCCTCAGAATTCAACCTCTTGGAGGGGGAAACCTCCTTTACATTACACAAATGAAAAATTCTTGGATGATACAAATGACAAGACCTCCTTTATATATATAGGAGTATAAGGGGTCATAATATAATCAGAGCCGACATAAAAATAATAATGTAAGGGCACAATGATAACAATAGTGGGCTTCTATGAGGAACAATAGTAACAATATGGGGACTACATGGGTACAACAATATAATAAGGGGGTTTTACTAATAACAACAAGGGGTTACACTAATAGTATAGGGGCCTAACATGCCCCTCTCCTTCAAAAAGTGTTGCCCTCAACGCTTGAGTAGTTCTTGATGATTCTATAGAAAATTGTTGTCCTCCCATGTGGAATCTTCAGTGGCTAAGTTCTTCCACTTGATGAGATACTCTATAATTGGTCGATTTCGTAGCTGTTGAGTTCTTGATTTTGTGACTACTCCAGGTTCCAATATGATCTTTCCTTCCTCTTCAAGTTCTCGCAATATTGTTTGAATTGGGATCTTCTGCAACTTTTGAATGAGTGGCCACACTTCTTTGTCCTTCTTCCATTCATCCCTTGCTTCGTTTATCGAATATTGTTGGATAATATAAATGGTGAACAACAATGCTTCCACATCCTCATCCTTTCTTGAGAGTGCATCTGCCACAACATTTTTCTTCCCTTTTTTGTGTATGATTTCAAAGTCATAACCCAACATCTTTGTGACCCATTTTTGTTGTTCTTCAAAGGATAATATTTGTTCTAAAAAGTATTTAAGGCTATCATGATCCATTTTTACCTTTAAATGTATTCCCATTAGGTAGGGCTACCATTTCTTAAGTGCATTATTATTTCCAACATCTCCTTCTCATAAATAGCTTTGCGTAAATAATTTCCCTTGATTGGACGACTTTCGAAAGCAATGGGTCTTTCATCTTGCATTAAAACAACACCAATTCCATTTTAGAAAGCATCACATTCCACAATAAAGGTTTTTGTGAAATATGGTGTGGCTAAGACCAGTGCTTGGCACATTGCCTCTTTAAGATGTTCAAAGGCCTTTGTTGCTTTTGGAATCCATGAAAATGCATCTTTCTTCAACAATGTTGTTAGAGGTGCTGCTATTTTCCCATAATTCTTAAAAAACTTGCGATAATACCTTGTCAACCCTTGAAATCCTCGCAAATGCCTTATGGATGTGGGGATTTCCCATTCCTTAATGGCTTTAGTTTTGCCAGGGTTTACCTTAACTCCTTCATGAGATATAATATGACCAGATAGTCCACCTCTTGTACTCCAAATAAACATTTGGAGCTTTTTGCATATAATTGTTTCTCCTCCAATAGTTGTAGCACCTTGTCAACGTGTTCAACATGATCCTTCCAAGACTTGTGTAGATTAGTATATCATCAAAAAATACTAACACAAATTTTCTAAAGAATGGTTTGAAAATGAATTCATCAAACCTTGAAATGTTGAAGGTGCATTGGTAAGGCCAAAAGGCATGACCAAAAATTCATAATGACCCTCATGAGTTCTAAATGTTGTTTTCAGAATTTCTTGAGTCTTCATTCTGATTTGAATGATATCCTGAATGAAGATCCAACTTGGTGAAGTAAATTGATCCATGCAATTCATCCAATAATTCATCAATGACAGGAATAGGGAACTTATCTTTAATAGTGAGCTTGTTGAGCTCCCTATAATCTGGACACATGCGCCATGATCCATCCTTCTTGTGCACCAATACTACTGGAGCAGAGAAAGAACTTTGACTCGGTTGAATTATACCAGCCTCTAGCATTTCTGCATCCATACGTTCAATTTCACTCTTTTGGGCATAGGGATATCTGTACGGCCTGATGTTTGGAGGAACACTTCCTGGAATCAGATGAATAGCATGATCATGATCACGAATAGGTGGGAGACCTTTGGGAGTCTCATATACCTTGGAATGATTGTCCAAGACTTTTTGGAGATCTGGAGAAATAGATGATTTCGATGTGGA
>APFE031759143.1:0-45087 GCA_000404065.3 Pinus taeda | reverse complement strand
GCCATTGCCCATTCCGGAATGAAAATGGGAGACCATATCCTTAGAGTTCATGACTGGTCTACCCCTCACAAGGAAGAAACCTGATCCAATTATGGTGGTGGTAGAAAAATTGAGTGAAACAACTCATTTCATACCTGTGAAATCCACATTTAAAACCATGAAAATCACAAAAATATTTATGAAGGAGATATTTCTCTTACACGTGATACCCAAGGTAGTGATTTCAGATAGGGATGTGAAATTTACATCCACTTTCTGGAAGACTCTCTTTACAGGATTAGGTACTCAAATTAGGTGTTAGAATACATGCTATGTATGTTCATGAGACAACAACCACACAAGTGGGTGGACTACCTCCATCTAGTGGAATTTGCATATAATAATGGACACCATGAATCGTTAGCCATGAGTTCTTTCAAGGTGTTGCATGGAAGAAAATGTAGAGTACCCATAGTTTGGAATAATCCAGTGAATAAGCTAGCGCTGGGTCCTGACATGCTAGAGGAAATGGAGGAGATTGTTAAGAAGGTATGATAAAACTTGAAGGCAACCCAGGATAGACAAAAGGTGTATGCAGATAAAAAGAGGACTTACAGGGAATTTCAACCCAGAGATCACGTCTACCTAAGGGTGAAGCCTTGGATAAGTTCCTTGCAGTGGCGGGGTTGTGCTAAGTTAGCACCCCAATACTGTGGGCCTTTTCAAATCTTGGAAAAAATTGGACGGTGGCCTATAATCTTGCGCTACCAAGCCACATCGGGTCCACAATGTATTTCATGTATCTTTACTAAAGAAATATGTGTATAACCCCCAACACATTATTGATTGGGAAAATATTAAGGTAAAAAGGCTTAATGGGTATAAGGCTGGATATATATATATATATATATTACGAAAGTAATTGAAAATTGTTTAATGGCACAGGTTGAACTGGAAGGAGAGTTATTGGCAGAACCTCTTTGTACTCTCGATCAGTGGGAAACCAACTTGCGGAAGCAAGTCATCACCCAGGTTAAAGTTTAATGGAAGAACTTTGGCCCAGAAGAGGCCACTTGGGAAGAGGAGGAATTCATGCGAAAGGCTTATCCAACCCTATTTTTTGAAAAGGAAAAGAACACCGAGGACGGTGTTCCTCATATGGGGGGGAGATGTAACACCCCTAGTTGCATAAAGATGACTGAGATCATTAAGTGAATGTTTTACTAAGAGACATTTTAAATGTTAGTATATTTTGATGAGAAATATTAACTGATATAGGCTGAAGGGCCAAGAAATATAGATGGCAATTACCTACATTATCAGTAGTAATACTTTAACAAAAATAAAATAGTTTTGTTTATTTAAAAGAAATGGTTTCTAAGAAACAATTACCCTCTACCTATGAAGGGTAATATAGAGAGGGAAGAAGAGCAAAAAATGGTCCTAGAGCTAGGTGGAACAAACCAGTTGGAAATTTTCTCAATACAGTCAATCAGAGAGTACAGAGATGGTGGTTGGACAAGAGTCCTGAGGCCCATAGTACTGACTGTAGCTGGATTAGATCCAGTGTAAAACATAGAAGGTGCTCGGGGGAGAGTCTAGATGTGATTTTCCAAACTCATCGCTGGGAGGACAGACCTTTCAAACACATTTACATTACAGGTTTTCCAGATAACTGAGATAGCAAACTTTCAAGGAATTTATTGCTGAACTATAGATATTGTTGTGTAAAAAGAATATAAAAATGTAATGTACAATATCTATCCATATCTATTTTACAAGTTAATAGTTGCTGGACAATAGCTATTAACATTTGAAGTACTGGAAATTACATAAAGTAGAAGCTAACTGTTGCACAAATATCCAGGGGATGATTTCTTACCCAGTAAAGACAAGACAGTTACATCTATAGTCGAATTATATAACTATCACATGAATGAAATAAAGACAAATTCTAGAGCAATGTTAAATGGAGAATACTGACATAAACCCCCCTTCTCGAACGCATTCATTTGCTTATAATCTATCATTGCAACATTGCAACCTCTCGACAGAAAATGTGAAGGCTATTACTATTAATGAAAAACAGAAAAAAGTAGCCATTAATCACCATAGTATGGTAGCATCGAAAGACGACATCATGAATAATCCACACACACACACACACACACACATATATATCAAAACTTGATAATGTTGTAGAGTTTGTTATAGAAATTAACACAGTTAAATAATCTAGTCGCCTTCATATCAAGATGCCCTCATACAATAAATTAAATGAGAAACACAATAACTCTTTCCATAACTCAGTAAGCCAAAACGATTAAAGAGGTATACAGTTGTTTGAACATAATAGACAAGGAAAAGATTAAAGCCATCAAGACAGCCGAATTAATGGCATTCTTGGCCTCCTCACAAACATAATGAAAACAATAATTATAGTCATCTTTTAACATAAGAAGAATAAGGCTCGAAGGCCTTTAAAACCATTACAAATTACATTTCAAAACTAGAGAAAAGTCAACAGTCGTAGCTGGTCGAACAACCTAGAAAAATACAAGTCAAGACAAACCGACGCTTAATCAATACTACCCTACTGCGCCATCAGGGAAAGCCCTCATCCTAATCCCTCAAATAACTTCATTTTGAATGGAAACCAAAGGCTTAACTCCAACCTGAAAGACAATGTAAATGCCATAAGGTCTTACGAAATCAAGAGTCGCGGTCCTAAGCAATAAATCTTCCGGCAGAAGGAATACTTGCGTTCAAAGATTATGGGTTGGTCATTGCTGGTAGAGGCAATAAATCTACTATTCAATCATATGGACTCAACAATAACCAAGATGGGTTCTTACCTAAGTTAAGGACGTGGCCTTGTCGAGTAGCCAACTTGCAAAGGAAAGATGAACAGTCAGCATCATAACCAAATTTAAACATAAGACCAACATAGAAAGACAAACCCTCCAGAAACGTGACTGGATTTAGGCTTTCAACAAGAAAACTTGCTATATAATCTTAAAATACCTGTTGCAGACGGTCCTGTATGCATTCTGCCTTCCTCCATATCTAGAACTGTATAAGTCTCCCATGAATAATGGTGAGAAAGCTTTAGGATGGGCGTAAAGTAGTTACCCAAACTCACAACAGACTTCCAACCCCAGCAATCAAAGTTTCGGGCTGTAGAGTTGAAAGGTATACCTGCTCTGACGAGTATATCGACCTCCTCTGTCATCACCTCTCGTAGAGAACAAAAGCTAGAACCCTCGCAAAGTAGTGCGACACAGAGGCATGACAACAACAATGAGACCTCAAGGTTTCATTGCCAAGAGTTAGTTAAGTTAAACCCTAGCTCATCTCTATCGTCCGATGACAGATGGAGAATCAACGGCAGACAACCACGACAGATGGCAGGATCAGACAGAGTAACGTTCCATAGGATGGATGTCCGCCATGTGGAGCTACGGACGAGGGCCCATAAAACAAAGCAAGCCATGGAATTGTGTGCTTAGTTAGCTAAGAGAATCACTGGCCAGATCTCCCTACCTGTTAAATAAATTAACATTTGATCACATTTAGGTTTTGTACACAGTGTCATGGTATTGCATATTGCCATGGATACGAACTCATTTATTATCATTGTATATAATGTCTAATAGTTGTGAGTACATAATTATATGCTGATTTTTTTATTTTTATTGTGCATATGGTTTATATGGGTAATTTACTAAAATATAAAATAACTAAAAGATAATTAAAGTAAATATCATATATAATTATATATTTATAGTTTGTAGTTTTAAGTATGACATCAAATTAAATTGTAAACTGAATTCGATCATGTACGAATAAATTTAACAAAGAGGAAAATATACGAATGAATTTATGTATCATTATAAAATAAAATGGTAAAGTAAATTAAATTTTATAATTGCGGACCGTCTATTTTATTTATCAATGCCGAGGAAAAGTCACGCAGTGATCTAGACCATCAATGCCATAATTGTACACAGTTCTACGGATTGCATTCTTTTTCACAGCGGTCTGAAAAGTTTATGATTTTTTTTTTATTTTTTGATTTTTTTCGGTGGTTTACATTTATTTTTGGTTATTGGGTAGCGTTACAACGACAGTAAATCTGAGCAGATGGACTTCAAAGAGTATACATCCCCGCTACTTATGTATTGATCTGGAGCTAAGGGCTTTCAAATAGATTGGACAATATAAATAGTTTTTTTTAATATACACGGAAATATATCACTACAAATATACATAGTTTTTTTAATATAACATAATAATTCTGTGGAGTGGTAGAAATTGCACATTTTTCTCAACAATGTACATAGTTTTTTTAGCAAATTGATTATAAGCCAACGAACTCTCATGAGGTCCATAGTGAAACAGGGCGTTGGACAGTTCCTAAAACACCATGGACATAAAGAATCTGCCATCTATGTGATAATATGAACATTGAGGATGAAAACCACTTCCTTGAGTGCCCCGCTTACAACCACATTAGACTCAGTTTCATAATCTTTATTGCAATACTAACCTTCTAGCCTTTTACGATATCAAAATTATAGTGAGCTTGGGAGGCTTCATTCCAAGCTTTTTGAGCATAGAAATAAAATCTTACAAACTAAATAATTTGTTCTCAATAGACGTTAACCACCACCACCATCATCATCATTACATCAACTTGAATGGATAATCACCCATAAAAAACCGCATGCGTATATATACATGTGTGGAGTCAATTCACCAAAATCGATGTCTGCAAGGAGGGATTATACATAGACATCTACATAGATTAATATGGAGATATTAGGGCTTATTGCATTACCTTATCTTAATATCTAAAGATAAAATAGAACTCTAAACCCTTTTAAGATAGACGTTAAGATAAAACTGAAAGAGACATGAATTCCCACAATCACTCTCATTTTTAATGGCGCCTTTATTGTAGGTGTGGAATATTACCCATGGAAGAGAAATCTTATCAAGAAGGCATACGCGATTTGTACATGAGAAAATACGCAACTGTGAAGTCAACATGCAAGTCAATCAATGAACCAGCTCCATTGAAATTAATTATTTTATAAAATATATATATTTCTTGGATTTTATTTATAAAATGTTTTATTTGGTTAAAGTCAATATCTTTCTCCATCAATATATTTAATTAAATTAAATTTAGTATATATTTATTGATATCTTTCGATTTATTATAGATTTGAACATGTAAAAAGCACCGAAGTGTTAAGTTAGTATAAAGTCAATCAACAAGCCATGTCCATTCAAATAAATTGTTTTTATAAAATTGTATTTTTTTTTCCATTTTTTATTTGTTATTGGCTAAAGTCAATATCTTCAATATTCAATAAACTATGTTTAAATTGTTTTATAAAATGTTAATTTTTTTTTTCAATTTTTTAAATTGTGTTATTTGGCTAAGTCAATATCTTTCATATCTGAAACTATTGTTTATTTAAATTAATTTTTTTTATTTATACGTTTTTATTCAGGTTAATTCCTTATCATTCGTTTCTAGTTAAATATTTTTTTAAATATTTATATTTATTTATAGGACGTGTTGTGTTGGAATTGGTTAAATTAAATTAATATAGGTTTGGTAAATTTAATTTTTTAAAAACATTTATTAATTTATTAAATGTTTTTAAAGAAATTTTTTTATTTTTTATTTAACTTTTAAATTTAACTCGTCAAAAAATATAAAAATGTTTTAGAATTTGGATTTATTAAAAAATAACATTTAAAATGTTTAGGATTTGGTTTAAAGTTATTATTAACTTGAAAATTTTATATACATCTTTTCCATAATAAACTAAAATATTTCAGTCATATATTCTTAACGATTAAAAATTTTAAAATTAAAAAAAAAAAAAAAAAACTAAAATTTTAATTTTTAATAATAAAAAGAATTCAAAATAAACCTAACATATATATATTTAAAGAAAATATAATGATATTATTAACCATAAAGATTCATTTCCACTTTGTCATAAAATTTTTAATCTCTAAATATATTATGTTACGATAACACAAATCAATATTAATACTATGGAGCATAAGTAAGTTGAAGATAAATCTCAATTTTTGATTAGTATATACTAATAAGAAAAATCTAAAATATTGTATGGAAATTAAATTTGTATAAGAACTTTGGCTACAATAATAATTGAAAAAAAGATAAATATCTTTGTGATTAATCATATTGGATGAACAAACTGATATGGTGCATTCTTGTCTTCAAAATTAACTACATTAATTGGTTCGAAAAATCTATCCAATTCTGAGAATGTAATTAATCTGAAAAATATTTATTTTCGTAATGTTCCAAATAATTTGTTTTATTATTTGTTTTTCGTTGCGTTGAAGTTCCTCTTTATATAATGTTTAATTTACAGTTCCCAACTGATCAACATATCTATTGCCTCCTACCGCGCGAGTGTTGGAGGGGGATACTAGCGAATTTATGCACGAAAGAGTGATAAAACGATGCCTCTGACAGTCTGGCAGCGGAAGCCTACGGGAAGAGTATGGTGTAGCACCCAGCGTGCATGATTTGACGGCTGGGGTGGATGGCTTTCGCTCCCCCTAGCTGTGTTCATCTCTGCGGAGGTCTCTCTTTTGGCCATATGTGACGGTTTCTTTCCTTTTGGTGATATGTGACGGCTTTGCGGTATCTGCCGGCTTCGGCCGTATTTTGACTGGCTTCGGCCTTATTGTATTCTGGCTACCGTCGTATTCTGATTGGCTTCGGCCATATTCTAATGTAAATGTGATTTTCCTTGTAAAAAAAAGTAGAGTATGGTGGTACTTTATGTTGTGTTAGAAGCTGAGTCTTTAGATGTAGATATGAAAAGAAGCCATCAACAATCAAGATGGTTGCGGAAATCGCAATGGAAGTCTCTAAACGCGGATGAAGATGAATCTACCTACGACTGTGGCGCGTCCATAGAAATTGACTTAATCCACCGAGTGCCCTGTGCCCACTATACATCATTCTCGTTCGTCCAATGATCTGGACGCTAGGTCGAGACAAAAAGCACACATGGAGCTGGGACACAGAAGCATCTGGAACTGTCTAGCCTGTTTTGAATTCTTAATGTTTTTATTATTAAGAATTGTTTTCTCTAATTTAACTGGTCTATAATTTAGTAAGGATTAATTAAAATCGCAAGTTTTACTATTGAATTTTGCATAATAAGAAAAATCTGATTTTTTTAATATGCTAAATTTATATATACAATAAAAAAACCACTTTAAATAACACATTAAAATTTTATCACAATTATTTATTTTATTCCAATTTTAATTAAAGCCAAGAACTTAAACCTATCTTAATTAAAAACAACTCTACTCTTTTTATGAGTAACTATATGAACACACATTGTTTTCGATTAGTCAACCGATGGTTTGTTATTAGTGTGTTATGTTTTATATTGGAAATTAGATTTTTTTTTTTTTTTCTTTTAATTAAAAAATATTTAAATTTACAAACTTTAAATATTTGAAATTATTAATTTATATATTTTTATTAAGAAACATAAACATGCGTACAAATGAATTTTATTATTAAAAAATATATTTTAAATATTAAATAATAACTTTATTTATTTATATATATATTTTAAAATATAATTTAAATAACTAAATATTAAACTTTAGATTCAACAAACGATTATATTATCCTATGTTGCGGGGGAGTGCTCTCCCTCTCTTCGCTCCCGCTCGCAATCCGTGTTTCGGGCGGGAGTGGTTCGGGAGCGCGCTCCCGATAAAAAAAGTTTCACTCCTTGCCAAAATCAGGAGCGATCGCTCTCGAGCTTTAAATTTTCACTCCGGGAGCGATTCAGCCGACGAAGGGAGCGATCCAGCGGAAAAACAAATCGCAGACGTCAAAAAAATCAAATTAAAAAAATATATATATGTTTTATAAACACAACAGGGTAATTTTTTTTTCATTATCACTTGAATGAGAGCAAGAGCAAAGGAGAGCAAGAACAAAGGAGCGAGGAGCAAGCGCCGAGGAGCAAGGAGCAAGCCTGCAAAGAGGTAAGTAACTTAGTAATTTAGTTAGTTTAGTTACCTTAATTTAGTTAGGTAGTAATTTAGTTAGTTTAATTTAGTTTATTTAGTTTATTAACTATATTTAGTAAAAAAATCATGAATCTAAATAAATTAAATTAATTTATAGATGCAAAAGCCTACAAATATCAAACATCATGGACTTGGCTATATTTCTTGGCATTTTCCTCTTCTTGGTCCCTTTTATGATTATTATGGTGTTGGAGAGTAGGAAACAGAGGCGCCAAAATGAAGAGGGGGATGAAGAAGCTAGAGAAAGTGGATTTGATGAAAACCCCGATGAGGAGGAGCTGGAGGAGGGTGAACATGACTCTCAAAAAACTAAACAAGACCAAACCCCATTGTGGAAATATGTTAACAGGCCGGAAGTAGGGAGAGGGGGTGGAACCAGTAAATTTCATTGCCACCATTGCAACAATGATTACATAGGCTCATACACCCGTGCTAGAAAACATCTCTACAGGAAAAGGCCATGGGATGGAGACAAACAAATAGGAATCAAAACTTGTCCAACGGTGTTAGCAGCGGATAGAGCCAAATATGTAAGGGAAGAGGAGGAAGTCCAATACAAATCAAAAAAATCAAGGGGTTTCTATGAACCAAGCTCACAATCACAAGCGCAAAGAACTCCTTCAGGATCCTCCCAAGGCAGTGGATATGGAGGCATAGGGTCATCAGCTTTAAGGTGTAGAACCATATCAAATTTCCTTGATGAGGGGTGTAGGAATGATGTGGATTCAAAAGTTTACAGGTTTCTCTATGCATGTGGGATACCATTCAATGTTCTTCGCTCACCTTATTGGCATGAAATGTTTTCTGCCATAAATGATGCCCCTAAAGGATATAAGAGCCTTGAGCATGATAAGGCAAGAACCGTTGGACTTGATCATGAAAAAGCAAAAATATCACATTCTTTGAATAGAATGACAAGTTCTTGGATTGACCATGGGGTGTCCATTGTATCTGATGGATGGACAAATGTAAAAGGCAAGCCATTGATAAGTGTTCTTGCTCTATCTACTAGTGGTGCCATCTTTCTAACTGCACATGATTACTTAGACAAGTTCAGGACCGCCATCAACATTGCAGAAGCATTACTTGAACAATTGACCGTATTGGGCCATACAATGTCATCCAAGTCATCACTGATAATGCTCCTAATTATAAGGCAACGGGATCAATTATTGAGGATAAATACCCCAACATATTTTGGTCTGGATGTTTTGTTCACACATTGAACCTTCTGATACATGATGTTGTCAAGAACAAAAATGCACAATACAAATGGACTGGTGATTTGTACAAGAAAGACAAAAATATTATAAAATTTATTACAAATCATAGCAATACCCATGGCCTTTTCCGCAGTCACTCGAGATTGGAGTTGTTGAAGATTGCGAAGACCAGATTTGGTAGCTATTGCCTCACCTTCAGGCACCTTTTGAAGGTAAGAGAGTCATTAGCTAGCATGGTATCAAGTCCACATTGGTAGGTATTAAAGGAAAGGGCTACAAATGGAGCTGACACGCAAGGTTTTGAACTGATGGAGGAGGCCGCTCTTGATGGTCAGATTTGGACAAGTGTGAGGCAAGTATTGGATTTCACCAAGCCCATTTATCACACGATTCGGTTTGCAGATATAGACAAACCAGTGATTGGCGAGGTGTGTGAGAAGATGGATACTATGTTAGGGAAAATAAAAGATATTGTTCGTAACAGAAATCCCGACTTGTACAAATTGATTCCCAATTGTGTGTGTGAATGATGGAATAGACTTAATCTTCCACTACATTTCTTGGCGTATATCCTTACGCCAAAATACGCAATATTAACGGCTGCAACATGGGATTTGTCATGTTAATTCAGGCTTGGCTCGGGGTTCTACTGCTGCCTTTGGCGCTGTTGGGGTTGAGCCCTGGTCTGAATTCTCAGGCCATTCCCTCAATTCCGAATTCTCGGGTCACTCTCATCCTCTGTCTGTTTGTTGGGTATATGAATCTCTTACAGGATCCTCACCCGTCTGTTAGGTCCACTCCTCCGCCTACATTTGATTCACTCTGTTTTCTGAAATCCAATTCGGCTCTGTCCAGCTCTGCAATTATGGTTCGACCTCGACAACGAATGCTCAGCCATCGAGGCACCACCCGTGGCGGGTCCTTGCGCCCTTCAGTCGATGCCGAAACCTCCCACCATTGCCATTGCCACTGTCACTGCCATCATGCCGAAGGAGCAAGTTTTCTTAGGCCTAGCCAATTTCTGGAAGCCAGCTCTCTTGGGTCCTCTTCCTCGCCCTCCTTTGGCTCAGCAGTTTTCACTTTCAATACCTCTCTGAACCGCCCCCAGATCAACGCCCATGTTTCAGTGCTTTTCATTGAAGAGGCCCAAGAAGAGGGCGAATCCGGTGCTCAAAGGGAGATTACACCACTAGTTGAAACCACAAGAGCTATGGAGATGCCCTCTGCAGATCCCGTGAAGGTAACAGAAGGACCATCCATCCAGAAGGAGGACGTCACGAAGGATCCCGTCACGACTGCAGCAAAGGAAGTCCAAGCACAGGACATGGAGGAATACGGATGGTGCAGGATCGTGGAGGAGGTTCCAGAAGACTAATTGCGGCTTCTTCTTAGGTTACGTGGCCCGTAATGGAGGGATTTTGTCTATTCCGTTTTTTGGCTATGTGTCAATGTGTCAATGCTGTAGGGTATTTGTCAGTGTTCAGGGTTTGGTTTTTACACATGGATGGATACTGCTCTGTGTCAAAATGTTTTTGAAATCCCCTGCGCGGGAATGTTCTTTTTGGTTCCTCTAGCCCCTGCATGGGATAGACTAATGGTCTGGTTCATCCTCTTAAACTGCGAACGCTGCTCCACGCTGCCATTACCACCAGGCAACTGGTTCTTTTTTGATAGTATGATTGTAATTGTAATCTATTTCTGTATATAATATATTAGTTTTACCGAGAAAAAAAATGTGGCGAAATTACCTATTCGGGAAGAAATTTTTCTTGCTAACAGATCATAGAAGTCTTACAAATTTCTTCAATCAGTCTAGCTTGAATGCTCAACAGGCCAGATGGACAACTCGCTTAAGTGAATTTGGCTTTGAGATGAAGCATTTAAAGGGGAAGGAAAATTGTGTGGCCGATGCACTGGGAAGAAAATTACAGTGTATTTATGACGTCTGAATGAGCCAAGTAAGCTAAAATATTCTTGAAATCATAAAGGAAGCAACCAAAAAATATCTGAAGTATATTTTCCTTTGGAAATAGACAAAAGAAGCTCTGTTGAAAAAGGAAAAAATAGAATTTGGTATAAATCACGATAATCTTCTTACTTTTAAATACAGAATTTACATTCCAAACCAAAATTCGATTAAACTATTAATATTAGATGAGTTTCATAAGAAACCTTATGTGAGCCACCCAGGGTATCACAAAATGTTTTGAACCATTAGAAAAGTGTACTTTTGGCCTAAGTTGAGGAACGATATGGCATAATATTTGTCCAAATGTTTGGAGTGCCAAATGGTGAAAGAGGAATACCAACATCCCGTTGGATTGTTACAGCCATTGCCCATTCCGGAATGAAAATGGGAGACCATATCCTTAGAGTTCATGACTGGTCTACCCCTCACAAGGAAGAAACCTGATCCAATTATGGTGGTGGTAGAAAAATTGAGTGAAACAACTCATTTCATACCTGTGAAATCCACATTTAAAACCATGAAAATCACAAAAATATTTATGAAGGAGATATTTCTCTTACACGTGATACCCAAGGTAGTGATTTCAGATAGGGATGTGAAATTTACATCCACTTTCTGGAAGACTCTCTTTACAGGATTAGGTACTCAAATTAGGTGTTAGAATACATGCTATGTATGTTCATGAGACAACAACCACACAAGTGGGTGGACTACCTCCATCTAGTGGAATTTGCATATAATAATGGACACCATGAATCGTTAGCCATGAGTTCTTTCAAGGTGTTGCATGGAAGAAAATGTAGAGTACCCATAGTTTGGAATAATCCAGTGAATAAGCTAGCGCTGGGTCCTGACATGCTAGAGGAAATGGAGGAGATTGTTAAGAAGGTATGATAAAACTTGAAGGCAACCCAGGATAGACAAAAGGTGTATGCAGATAAAAAGAGGACTTACAGGGAATTTCAACCCAGAGATCACGTCTACCTAAGGGTGAAGCCTTGGATAAGTTCCTTGCAGTGGCGGGGTTGTGCTAAGTTAGCACCCCAATACTGTGGGCCTTTTCAAATCTTGGAAAAAATTGGACGGTGGCCTATAATCTTGCGCTACCAAGCCACATCGGGTCCACAATGTATTTCATGTATCTTTACTAAAGAAATATGTGTATAACCCCCAACACATTATTGATTGGGAAAATATTAAGGTAAAAAGGCTTAATGGGTATAAGGCTGGATATATATATATATATATATTACGAAAGTAATTGAAAATTGTTTAATGGCGCAGGTTGAACTAGAAGGAGAGTTATTGGCAGAACCTCTTTGTACTCTCGATCAGTGGGAAACCAACTTGCGGAAGCGAGTCATCACCCAGGTTAAAGTGTAATGGAAGAACTTTGGCCCAGAAGAGGCCACTTGGGAAGAGGAGGAATTCATGCGAAAGGCTTATCCAACCCTATTTTTTGAAAAGGAAAAGAACACCGAGGACAGTGTTCCTCATATGCGGGGGAGATGTAACACCCCTAGTTGCATAAAGATGACTGAGATCATTAAGTGAATGTTTTAATAAGAGTCATTTTAAATGTTAGTATATTTTGATGAGAAATATTAACTGATATAGGCTGAAGGGCCAAGAAATATAGATGGCAATTACCTACATTATCAGTAGTAATACTTTAACAAAAATAAAATAGTTTTGTTTATTTAAAAGAAATGGTTTCTAAGAAACAATTACCCTCTACCTATGAAGGGTAATATAGAGAGGGAAGAAGAGAAAAAAATGGTCCTAGAGCTAGGTGGAACAAACCAGTTGGAAATTTTCTCAATACAGTCAATCAGAGAGTTCATAGATGGTGGCTGGACAAGAGTCCTGAGGCCCATAGTACTGACTGTAGCTGGATTAGATCCAGCGTAAAACATAGAAGGTGCTCGGGGGAGAGTCTATATGTGATTTTCTAAACTCATCGCTGGGAGAACAGACCTTTCAAACACATTTACATTACAGGTTTTCCAGATAACTGAGATAGCAAATTTTCAAGGAATTTATTGCTGAACTATAGATATTGTTGTGTAGAAAGAATATAAAAATGTAATGTACAATATCTATCCATATCTATTTTACAAGTTAATAGTTGCTGGACAATAACTATTAACATTTGAAGGACTGGCAATTACATAAAGTAGAAGCTAACTGTTGCACAAATATCCAGGGGATGATTTCTTACCCAGTAAAGACAAGACAGTTACATCTATAGTCGAATTATATAACTATCACATGAATGAAATAAAGACAAAGTCTAGAGTAATGTTAAGTGGAGAATACTGACATAAACCCCCCTTCTCGAACACATTCATTTGCTTATAATCTATCATTGCAACATTACAACCTCTCGACAGAAAATGTGAAGGCTATTACTATTAACGAAAAACAGAAAAAAGTAGCCATTAATCACCATAGTATGGTAGCATCGAAAGACGACATCATGAATAATCCACACACACACACACACACACATATATATCAAAACTTGATAATGTTGTAGAGTTTGTTATAGAAATTAACACAGTTAAATAATCTAGTCGCCTTCATATCAGGATGCCCTCATACAATAAATTAAATGAGAAACACAATAACTCTTTCCATAACTCAGTAAGCCAAAACGATTATAGAGGTATATAGTTGTTTGAACATAATAGACAAGGAAAAGATTAAAGCCATCAAGACAGCCGAATTAATGGCATTCTTGGCCTCCTCACAAACATAATAAAAACAATAATTATAGTCATCCTTTAACATAAGAAGAATAAGGCTCGAAGGCCTTTAAAACCATTACAAATTACATTTCAAAACTAGAGAAAGGTCAACAGTCGTAGCTGGTCGAACAACCTAGAAAAATACAGGTCAAGACAAACCGACGCTTAATCAATACTACCCTACTGCGCCATCAGGGAAAGCCCTCATCCTAATCCCTCAAATAACTTAATTTTGAATGGAAACCAAAGGCTTAACTCCAACCTGAAAGACAATGTAAATGCCATAAGGTCTTACGAAATCAAGGGTCGCGGTCCTAAGCAATAAATCTTCTGGTAGAAGGAATACTTGCGTTCAAAGATTATGGGTTGGTCATTGCTAGTAGAGGCAATAAATCTACTATTCAATCATATAGACTCAACAATAACCAAGATGGGTTCTTACCTAAGTTAAGGACGTGGCCTTGTCAAGTAGCCAACTTGCAAAGGAAAGATGAACAGTCAGCATCATAACCAAATTTAAACATAAGACCAACATAGAAAGACAAACCTTTCAGAAACGTGACTGGATTCAGGCTTTCAACAAGAAAACTTGCTATATAATCTTAAAATACCTGTTGCAGACGGTCCTGTATGCATTTTGCCTTCCTCCATATCTAGAACTGTATAAGTCTCCCATGAATAATGGTGAGAAAGCTTTAGGATGGGCGTAAAGTAGTTACCCAAACTCACAACAGACTTCCAACCCCAGCAATCAAAGTTTCGGGCTGTAGAGTTGAAAGGTATACTTGCTCTAACAAGTATATCGACCTCCTCTGTCATCACCTCTCGCAGAGAACAAAAGCTAGAACCCTCGCAGAGCAGTGCGACACAGAGGCATGACAACAACAATGAGACCTCAAGGTTTCATTGCCAAGAGTTAGTTAAGTTAAACCCTAGCTCATCTCTATCGTTCGATGACAGATGGAGAATCAACGACGGACAACCACGACAGATGGCAGGATCAGACAGAGTAACGTTCCATAGTATGGATGTCCGCCATGTGGAGCTACGGACGAGGGCCCATAAAACAAAGCAAGCCATGGAATTGTGTGCTTAGTTAGCTAAGAGAATCACTGACCAGATCTCGCTACGTGTTAAATAAATTAACATTTGATCACATTTAGGTTTTGTACACAGTGTCATGGTATTGCATATTGCCATGGATACAAACTCATTTATTATCATTGTATATAACGTTTAATAGGTGTGAGTACATAATTATATGCTGATTTTTTTATTTTTATTTTTATGGTTTTTCTAAAATTTATATTTAAAATGAAAGATATTACATTATCCATCTAAATTTATAAGAACACTAAATACAAAGATCTATCCCAAGAAATGAAATATAAATATATTTAAACATTCAAAAATATATTTTAAATAATAAAAATAATCTCATAAAAAATCATCATCCTATAACTAAAATATAAAATAACTAAAAGATAATTAAAGTAAATATCATATATAATTATATATTTATAGTTCGTAGTTTTAAGTATGACATCAAATTAAATTGTAAACTGAATTCGATCATGTACGAATAAATTTAACAAAGAGGAAAATATACGAATGAATTTATGTATCATTATAAAATAAAATGGTAAAGTAAATTAAATTTTATAATTGCGGACCGTCTATTTTATTTATCAATGCCGAGGAAAAGTCACGCAGTGATCTAGACCATCAATGCCATAATTGTACACAGTTCTACGGATTGCATTCTTTTTCACAGCGGTCTGAAAAGTTTATGATTTTTTTTTTATTTTTTGATTTTTTTCGGTGGTTTACATTTATTTTTGGTTATTGGGTAGCGTTACAACGACAGTAAATCTGAGCAGATGGACTTCAAAGAGTATAATCCCGGCTACTTATGTATTGATCTTACGCCAAGGGCTTTCAAATAGATTGGACAATATAAATAGTTTTTTTTAATATACATGGAAATATATCACTACAAATATAGATAGTTTTTTTAATATAACATAATAATTCTGTGGAGTGGTAGAAATTGCACATTTTTCTCAACAATGTACATGGTTTCTTTAGCAAATTGACTATAAGCCAACCAACTCTCATGAGCTCCATAGTGAAACAGGGCGTTGGACAGTTCCTAAAACACCATGGACATAAAGAATCTGCCATCTATGTGATAATATGAACATTGAGGATGAAAACCACTTCCTGGAGTGCCTCGCTTACAACCACATTAGACTCAGTTTCATAATATTTGTTGCAATACTAACCTTCTAGCCTTTTACGATATCAAACTTATAGTGAGCTTGGGAGACTTCACTCCAAGCTTTTTGAGCATAGAAATAAAATCTTACAAACTAAATAATTTGTTCTCAATACAGGTTAACCACCACCACCACCATCATCATCATAATTTCATCAATTTGAATGGATAATCACCCATAAAAAAACCACTGGATATATATACATGTGTGGAGAGGGGGATTTCCTTGGCTTTACTAGCAATTCACCAAAATCGATGTCTGCAAGGAGGGATTATACATAGACACCTACATAGATTAATATGGAGATATTAGGGCTTATTGCATTACCTTATCTTAATATCTGAAGATAAAATAGAACTCTAAACCCTTTTAAGATAGACCTTAAGATAAAACTGAAAGAGACATGAATTCCCACAATCACTCTCATTTTTAATGGCGCCTTTATTGTAGGTGTGGAATATTACCCATGAAAGAGAAATCTTATCAAGAAGGCATACGCGATTTGTACACGAGAAAGTACGCAACTGTGAAGTCAACATGCAAGTCAATCAATGAACCAGCTCCATTGAAATTAATTATTTTATAAAATATATATATTTCTTGATTTTTATAAAATGTTTTATTTGGTTAAAGTCAATATCTTTCTCCATCAATATATTTAATTAAATTAAATTTAGTATATATTTATTGATATCTTTCGATTTATTATAGATTTGAACATGTAAAAAGCACCGAAGTGTTAAGTTAGTATAAAGTCAATCAACAAGCCATGTCCATTCAAATAAATTGTTTTATAAAATGTAATTTCTTTTTTCAATTTTTTAATTGTGTTATTTGGCTAAAGTCAATATCTTTCAATATCACTGAACTATGTTTAAATTGTTTTATAAAATGTAATTTTTTTTTTCAATTTTTTAATTGTGTTATTTGGCTAAAGTCAATATCTTTCAATATCAATGAACTATGTTTTTTTTAAATAAATTTTATTTATACGTTTATTCAGTTAATTCCATTATCATTCTTTTTCTAGTTTAAATATTAAATATTTTATATTTATTAGACGTGTTTATTGAATTGGTTTTAATTAAATTAATATGGTTTTGTTTAATTAAATTTTTTAAAACCTTTATTAAATTATTATGGTTTTAAAGAATTTTTTTTTTATTTTTATTTAATTTAAATAACTTGTCAAAAATTATTAATAACATTTAAAAATGTTTTAGAATTGGTTTTACAGTTATTATATAACTTGAAAATTTTAATATATCTTTTCATAATAAACTAAATATATTTCATAATCTTTTACGGTTTAAATTTAAAATTCATAAAAAAAAATAATACATTATAATTTTTTAATAAAAAGGAATCAAAATATAACTTAAACATTATATTTTAAAGAAAATATAATGATATTATAAGCATAAAGATTCACTTCCACTCTATCATAAAATTTTTAATCTCTAAATATATTATGTTACGATAACACAAATCAATATTAATACTATGTAGCATAATTAAGTTGAAGATAAATTTCAATTTTTGATTAGTATATACTAATAAGAAATTAGAATATTGTATGGAGATTAAATTTGTATAAGAATTTTGGCTACAATAATAATTGAAAAAAAGATAAATATCTTTGTGATTAATTATATTGAGTGGACAAACTAATATAGTGCATTCTTGTCTTCAAAATTAACTACATTAATTAGTTCGAAAAGTCTATCCCATTCTGAGAATGTAATTAATCTGAAAAATATTTATTTTCATAATGTTCCAAATAACTTGTTTTATTATTTGTTTTTCGTTGTGTTGAAGTTCCTCTTTATATAATGTTTAATTTACAGTTCCCAACTGATCAACATATCTATTGCCTCCTACCGCGCGAGTGTTGGAGGGGGATACTAGCGAATTTATGCACGAACGAGTGATAAAACGATGCCTCTGACAGTCTGCGAACGGAAACCTACGGGAAGAGTATGGTGGTACTTTATGTTGTGTGAGAAGCTGAGTCTTTAGATGTAGATATGAAAAGAAGCCATCAACAATCAAGATGGTTGCGGAAATCGCAATGGATGCAGATGAATCTACCTACGACTGTGGCGCGTCCATAGAAATTGTCTTAATCCACCGAGTGCCCTGTGCCCACTATACATCATCCTCGTCCGTCCAATGATCTGGACGCTAGGTCGAGACAAAAAGTATATATGGAGCTGGGACACAGAAGCATCTGGAACTGTCTAGCTTGTTTTGAATTTTTTAATGTTTTTATTACTAAGAATTGTTTTTTCTGATTTAACTGGCTTATAATTTAGTAAGGATTAATTGAAATCTCAAGTTTTACTAGTAAATTTTGCAAAATAAAAAACCCTGATTTTTTTAATATACTAAATCTATATACAATCGAAAAACCACTTTAAATAACACATTAAAATTTTATCACAATTATTATTTTAGTCCAATTTTAATTGAAGCCAAGAACTTAAACCATCTTAATTAAAAACAACTCTACTCTTTTTATGAGTAACTATATGAACACACATTGTTTTCGATTAGTCAACCGATGTGTTTCTTATTTGTGTTGGTTTATATTGGAAATATAGATGTTTTTTTAATTAAAAAATATTTAAATTATTAAATTAAATTTGAATTATTAAATTATATAATTTAATTTTAGGGAACAATAACATGCATTACAATTAATTATTCTTAAAATTTTAAATATAATAATAATTTATTATATATTATATAATTCAAAATATAATTTAAATAACTAAATACTAAATTTCAGATTTAACAAAAGATTATATTACCTTATGTTGCGGGGAGTGCTCTCCTTGCCCTCGTTTTTGCTCTCAATCCGCGCTCCAGGTGGGAGCGGCTTGGGAGCGCGCTCTCGATAAAAAAATTTCCACTCCTTGCCAAAATTGGGAGCGTCCTTCTCGTCACTCTCGTCTCGAAAATTACAGCTCAGGAGCAATCGCTCTTGAGCTTTAAATTTTCTCTCCAAGAGCGATTCGGCCGACGACGGGAGCGATGCAGCGGAAAAGAAAAATTGCAGACGCAAAAAAAAATCAAATTAAAAAAAAAAACATTATGTTTTATAAACACAACGGGGTAAAAAAAAATTCATTATCACTTGAATGAGAGCAAGAGAAAAGGAGAGCAAGAGCAAAGGAGCGAGGAGCAAGTGCCGAGGAACAAGGAGCAAGCCTACAAAGAGGTAAGTAACTTAGCAATTTAGTTAGTTTAGTTAGTTTAATTTAGTTAGGTAGTAATTTAGTTAGTTTAATTTAGTTTATTTAGTTTATTAACTATATTTAGTAAAAAAATCATGAATCTAAATTAAATTAATTAATCTAAATAAATTAAATTAATTTACAGATGCAAAAGCCTACAAATATCAAGCATCATGGACTTGGCTATATTTCTTGGCATTTTCCTCTTCTTGGTCCCTTTTATGATTATTATGGTGTTGGAGAGTAGGAAACAGAGGGGCCAAAATGAAGAGGGGGATGAAGAAGCTAGAGAAAGTGGATTTGATGAAAACCCCGATGAGGAGGAGCTGTAGGAGGGTGAACATGACTTTCAAAAAACTAAACAAGACCAAACCCCATTGTGGAAATATGTTAACAGGCCTGAAGTAGGGAGAGGGGGTGGAACCAGTAAATTTCATTACCACCATTGCACCAATGATTACATAGGTTCATACACCCGTGCTAGAAAACATCTCTACAAGAAAAGGCCATGGGATGGAGACAAATAAATAGGAATCAAAACTTGTCCAATGGTGTTAGCAGCGGACAGAGCCAAATATATAAGGGAAGAGGAGGAAGTCCAATACAAATCAAAAAAATCAAGGGGTTTCTATGAACCAAGCTCACAATCACAAGCGCAAAGAACTCCTTCAGGATCCTCCCAAGGCAGTGGATATGGAGGCATAGGGTCATCAGCTTTAAGGTGTAGAACCATATCAAATTTCCTTGATGAGGGGTGTAGGAATGATGTGGATTCAAAAGTTTACAGGTTTCTTTATGCATGTGGGATACCATTCAATGTTCTTCGCTCACCTTATTGGCACGAAATGGTTTCTGCCATAAATGATGCCCCTAAAGGATATAAGAGCCTTGAGTATGATAAGGCAAGAACCGTTGGACTTGATCATGAAAAAGCGAAAATATCACATTCTTTGAATAGAATGACAAGTTCTTGGATTGACCATGGGGTGTCCATTGTATCTGATGGATGGACAAATGTAAAAGGCAAGCCATTGATAAGTGTTCTTGCTCTATCTACTAGTGGTGCCATCTTTCTAACTGCACATGATTACTTAGACAAGTTCAGGACCGCCATCAACATTGCAGAAGCATTACTTGAACAATTGACCGTATTGGGCCATACAATGTCATCCAAGTCATCACTGATAATGCTCCTAATTATAAGGCAACGGGATCAATTATTGAGGATAAATACCCCAACATATTTTGGTCTGGATGTTTTGTTCACACATTGAACCTTCTGATACATGATGTTGTCAAGAACAAAAATGCACAATACAAATGGACTGGTGATTTGTACAAGAAAGACAAAAATATTATAAAATTTATTACAAATCATAGCAATACCCATGGCCTTTTCCGCAGTCACTCGAGATTGGAGTTGTTGAAGATTGCAAAGACCAGATTTGGTAGCTATTGCCTCATCTTTAGGCACCTTTTGAAGGTAAGAGAGTCATTAGCTAGCATGGTATCAAGTCCGCATTGGCAGGTATTAAAGGAAAGGGCTACAAATGCAGCTGACAGGCAAGGTTTTGAACTGATGGAGGAGGCCGCTCTTGATGGTCAGATTTGGACAAGTGTGAGGCAAGTATTGGATTTCACCAAGCCCATTTATCACACGATTCGGTTTGCAGATACAGACAAACCAATGATTGGCGAGGTGTATGAGAAGATGGATACTATGTTAGGGAAAATAAAAGATATTGTTCGCAACAGAAATCCCGACTTGTACAAATTGATTCCCGATTGTGTGTGTGAACAATGGAATAGACTTAATCTTCCACTACATTTCTTGGCGTATATCCTTACGCCAAAATACCACTCTACTTCTTGGTTGGGCCAACCTACACCAGGGGGTGGGATTAGGACCAAACTCCATTTAGATGCAGAGGTAACTAGTGGATATTTGCAAGCATTAGAAAAGTTGATACCTGAAAGGGAGGAATGTGTCGTTGTGTGCCCTTAAATAGGCAAATACTTTAGTGGCACTGATTTGTTTGATAACTTCCATGTAATGGAAGACATAGATATATTTGATTCTCTCACATGGTGGGAAACATATGGCGGTTAGGGACTTTTGCCAAAATTGGCAAAAAAAGTTCTTTCACAGGTTGTAAATACTTCTTCTGCAGAGAGGTTTTGGAGCACCTATAGTTACATAGATAATGTGAAAAGAAACAGACTTAATGAAATCCAAGCAAAAAGCTTGGTTTATGTGCACTACAACTTGAGGTTGTTGAGTCATTACTATGATCGGGCTTATGAGGATCCCACATATAAAATTTGGGACAATCACCCAGAGGACGACAATTTGGAGGATGGCATTGTACATCTTGAAGAACTGGAAGAGGAACTTATAAGGGATGAAGATGAAGCAGCTGCAACAACCATACCATCTCCACCTCCACCATCCAGTAGCAGTGCTCGAGTTCCGAGTCTTGTTCCTTTGCTGTTGTCACCTCCATCTACACCCTCACGTGGAGGGCATGTGCCTTCTAGTTCTGGTCGTCAGTCTGTGCGGGAGACTCCTAGAAGACCACCACGACCTGCTTATACTCCTGGAGACTCTCGTGGCAAGGGCCACATGTAGATTTATAGTTTTACTTGTCTTTCTAGTTTCTATTAGTTTTCATAATTGTTGAGTCTTGAGTCCTTGACTCTTGACTCTTTCATATCATAATGATATTTTTTGTAAACAATATATGACTGTGACAACGAAAATTTGAAGTTTGAAGTTGGCAATTATAACTCATTGGTAATGATTGTGAATTATGAATATGATGCTTCATGAAAGACTAAAGTTGTTTCATTTCATTTCATTATTCATGTTTCATTTTATAACGTTTCATTTCATGTTAAGAGTTAGAAGTTAGGAGTTAGAAATATCTAAAATATTACTTCTTGTAATGGTTAAACTTAGCTTACAAGTACAACTTTGGTGATCAATGATGATAAATGTTATATATTGAATTTTCAATTTTGAAAGCTTGAAGTTGAAACTTTAAGATTTAATTTGATGAATCATGATTCACGAGACTCAATATGTTGTAGTTGTAATATGTATTTTACTAACTTGTGGACATGGTTGATGAAGATTATAACTTCTAAATGATTGATGTGATATGGTTCAATAATAAATCGATGTTTTTTTTTTATGTTTTTTATATCTAATTCATCATTCTACATGTTTTTGTTGACATATATGTATCAAAAATTAAAAAATATATATATTTTTAAGAAATCGCTCTGGGATTCGCTCCCGAACCTGGAGCTTCTGAAAATGTCGCTTCCGCTCCCATTTTAGCTCCCACTCTCCAGTAACATTGATATTACCCCATTCCAATGAAAACGAAGAAAAATACATATTATATTAAGCTGCCAAAAAAATAAAAAACTGAAACAAAACATTTAAACTCTTCAATTACATAACATAATAGTGATGGCATTTTGCCTAATTGCCTAATACCCTAATTGCCTAATACCGTCACTACATACCTTTGTCTGTCTACTCACGAATATCAGAATGCTTTTCCAGAATTGCCTACCCATGTCCATCTACGCCGGATGACTCGCGTGGCGGTCCACGGATGGGAAATGAATAAACTTGTAAATTTGTAACATGAAAATGTGACATTTTAAAGATAATCAATGAATATAAAGGATATTATAAAGTTAGTCAAACATCCACAATAAAAAGGGTATAAAATGGAAAACAAATGGGTAGATTTGTTAAATTAAGTAATATTTATTAAAATACAAAAAATAAAATCACAAAGCAAGAAAGAGAAAGACTAAAAATCTTATGGGTAGAATTTAAAATCTTCTCCGTTATAAAAATAAATTTTTAATTTAATTTAAATTAAATTAAATTTATATTGAGATTAATATTTATATATTATAAAATTATTAATAATTATAATATATATATATATATAATATATATATTATATTAATTTGAAAAAAATAATTATTAAATAAAAATTTTACAAATAAATCTTATCGCATAATAAATAATTTTACTTGTTATTTCAAATTTTGTATGAAATTCCATTGAATCATGGATATATATTTCAAGCATCAATATTTACATATATGCTTATGAGAATTTGTTGAGTACCGAATTAACTAATATTTTTATTTATTAATAGCAAATAATATATAATGCTTTATGAAAATGACCCCAAAAAAATGAGTTGTATTTATAATGTGAGCTTTCCTTTATAATGTAAGGTTTGATATTCTAAGGAGATCAGGAAGAAGAAGTAAGCAATTGAAAAATATGGTTTCCCCCCACGTTGTATCTTATTTACTTTACAAGTTTTTGCAATCAAATTATTATATTTTTATATAAATTAACAATTATATAATTATTTATTTTGGAATTTTTAATTTTGTTGTATATTAAAAAATTATATTTTTTTTAATAGTAAAAATAGATTTTCTTTTAATTAAATTGAAAATTATATATATATATATATATATATATATATATATATAATTATAATATATATATACTATAATATATATATATTATAAATAATATTTATATTCATCACATTACAATAAAACTTTTTATATAGTATCTTTTTATTTTTTTTATAAATCAAAATTAAATATCCAAACTTAATAGGATAAAGCTAGTAAGATTTTGAATAATTAATTTTATAATTATATATATCTATATATATAGTATGTTTAATGGACAAATATTTATGATAAATTAGAATCTGTGATTTTTTCATAAAGTGTATTAAATCTAAAATGATTGGTTATGATAATTCCACTTACGATAACAATTGTCAATTGTCAGGGAAAAGTTTTTTCATGCAAATATTTAGGTATTGACATAACACTCAGAAAAGAATCATGTGTGGTTGGAAAACATTTTTTCATACAAATATTTAGGTATTGACATAACACTGAGAAAAGAATCATGTGTGGTTGGAAAACTTGTCAGGAGAAAGTTTTTTCATACAAATACTTAGGTATTGACATAACATTGAGAAAAGAATCATGTGTGGTTGGAAAACTTATTATGAGCTTGAAAATAACTCTAAGACTATTGATCTCTGGGTTTGAAGTAAAAAAATGTTCCTCTTTGAGACTCTTGTCACCCCTATATTTTTGTAAGAATAAATATGGGGTTGCACTATATCTAGAGAGAATTGTAGAGGATTGAGATGATCCAAAAACAACTTATAACCTACAATCTCAAGATTAAAGTTAATACTCTCTATCCTATCTTCTTGACTGAAGCTAGGATTTCCCCAATTGAAAGCATAACTTTGTTTCCTATTTGATGTATAAAAAGAAGCTTCACAAGATGGAAACCAAGAGGTTCCCCAAAATTTCTTCTATCCCTAGCCAAAACGCCCACATGCAACTGAAGGAAGGTTGGCACAAAGATGCCCAGGTATGACTCAACTATTGGGGGGTAAAGGAGTAGGTCATCTTAAAGAATAGAGATAATATTAAAAATACTATCACTTCCAAATTTAAGGACAAATTGTGGGATGATAAAGAGATTGAGGGGAAAAGCGAATTACTATACTATAAGGTGGTGGTCAACCCCACTATCCCTAACCTTAATTATCTCTTTTTCTTTACGAGTGTTAAGAAGAAAATGAACATTTCCAAGATAAGAACTAACTCCCATGAGCTTCGAAGTGAAAATGGGCATTGGTTTGTCCCCCAAAAACCATGGGAAGAAAGAATTTATTAGCTATATGACACTAAGAGAATTGAAGATGTTTTGGGCATTGGTTTATCCCCCAAAAACCATGGGAAGAAAGAATCTGTTAGCTATATGACACTAAGAGAATTGAAGATGAAAATCATCTTCAATTCTCACTCACATCACATCGCTTCTCATTTCCAAAACATCTGCCAGAAATCCAACCTTCTTGACTTTTTTAACCACGATAACTATAGCGATGTGAGAATGCTACCCTCCCTTCCTTTTGATTATAGAAATAATATTTTAAAAAGTCTGAACTAATTTATTTTCTTAAGGTCTCATAAACCTCATCAGTCTCACTAGACATTAATCATCATCATCCATATATATAAATTATATATATGATTAAATATCTAAAATATCTTTCTATAATATTTTTACTTATAATAATAAAAAGTTACTTAAAAATGGATTGAAATATTTTATATTTATTTTATATTTTAAATGATATGTTAAAAATCACTTTTAAAATTAATATTACAAATTTATTAATATAATTTTGTTTTTAAATTATTATATTATATTATTAAATTTTATTATACTTTTGAAGGAAAAATGGATGGCTAACTTAATACGAAAAATAAAATTTAAAAACTATCATTGAATTATAAGATATTTTTATTACTTTTAAAATTATAGTTAGAACATAGTATAATCAATTTTGTATATTGATTTAATATTTTGCTAAGAAAATTTCGTACTTCATTTTCAGTAGAAAGTTAGAAATGGTTCTATGAAAAAGTAAAGGCTGAGACTTTGATTAATGATGATTGTAAAAAATAATGAATTACAATATAGCCACTGATATTTTGATATTTAATATTTATATTAATTATTGATTTGTATTCTTGGAAGAAATAGGTTGGATTAATTTGATTTGAATAGTGAGAAGCCTCATCCTTTGAATTCAAAATGTTTGTTTTCTGATTAAATCTAGTTAATCTTGACATGTGAGTTAAAATTATTAAACATTTTTTTATTTCACATATCAACTATTTCAGATAATTACTTTAATATGAAAACGGTTAGGAACAACAAAGTCACTTATTCTATTTTTCCATATTTAACTCTTCCAAAGATGTTAGAGTGGATTTTCATTACAAGCTCACTTGATAACATAGTGTTAAGAAATGATGGGTAAATGATAGAAACTCTATCTAAATTTTGAAAATAATTGTAGAGTAATATAATTTTGGTGTTGGAAAAAATTAATAAATAAAAATAATTTAATATTATTTAGATTTCAGTAATGTTTATATTATTATATTTTATATAAAATTGTTATATATCATAATATTAATGTTTTCTTTAATTTATAAATTATAATTTTGAGATTAAAAATAATATTAAATTCAATTTTTTTTTAAGAACTAGGATTTTTAACCAGATTTCTATCTATTAAGAATTAAATTATGAATATAGAAATAAAGAAAATCTCTTTCTAAATGAATTAAAAACTAATTTGCTTCTTTTATCTAATATAGACAACATAGAAGATCTCTATCATAATTTTACTACAATCCTTTCATATTCTATTAACAAGCTCTCAATTGAAGTTTCAAGTAATAAAATAAATAGCAAAACCAACCCATGGTATGACAAAGATTCTAAAAGTGCGAGGAGAGCAATTAAGGAAGTTGTCGATGAATCTCTTAAAATTAGCAAGATAAAAATATACAAAGCCCTAACTAAAAGGAAAAAAAGTAGTATATTCGTAAAATACAAGAGAATCTCTTACACATCTCTAAGGTAGCTCCTAAGAAATTCTCGAGGCAAATTCTAACTAGCAAAACTAAAGATATTAATAAAATTGCTTTACACGACTGGAATTCCTATCTTAAAAAGCTTTATGAATCTCCAAATGTCATGGAAAACTTTGAAACCCTGCTCACAAAGAAATATTTTTTCTCATTAGAAGACATTGATTTTGGGGATAATCGCTTGGCTAATGAGAAAGCTAAGGACATTGAAGGTTACCAAAATTGGAGGTCTTGTCCTCATCCCCCATATTCACAAGCTTTTCAATCAAGCGGTCAAGCAAGGGTTCCCTAAACCATGGACTCAAACCCTCACTATCCCTTTTTTTAAAAGTGGGGATACAAATAACCCCTCTAATTATCAGACAATTATGATCAACCCTCTCCTAGCGAAGTTATATGGTATTATTTGGAAAGGAAGTTGAGCATATGGCTTAAAAGTGAAGGTAAAAGGGCTAAAGGCCAAACGATTTTAGAAAGCAACACTCAACAACTGACCACCTCGTTACGCTTAGGATCATTGTGGATGAATGCTGCAATGATAAATCCAATCTCTTTTGTTGCTTTGTGGACTTTAGAAAGGCTTTCGATACGGTTCCTAGAAACAACCTTTGGAACATATTAGAAGATCTAAAGGTTCCTTTCGAGTTGAGAGCTATCACTATAAGGTTATATGAGAATGTAATTGCCAAGTTAAAGAGCAATGAGGGGTGGTCAAAAGATATTAAGTGTAATATCATAGTTAAACAAGGTTGCCCCTCTCCCCTACCTTATTTGACATTTACATCGACAAGCTAGAAGGTTGTTTAGAGTAAGTAGGATGTGCTGGCACGATCTTAGCTGGGATAGTCGTCATCCTTCTTCTCTACATTGAAGATATTGTTCTTCTCGCAAGGTGCCCATTTGATCTTGATAAGCAACTTATACTTCTTAAGGATTTCTGCTCTACCATGGGTATGATTGTTAACACTCACGAAAAAAAAAGTTATGATTATAAAATCCAAGAAGGACACTTACTTTAATTTTATGTATGACAATAGTAACTTGGAGGAAGTGTCTTCCTACAAGTAACTAGGAATTGATATTCATCACAAGCTCAATTGGAACTATAGCATTGAGAAAAGGATTAATGGGGGATGGAAAGCTTATTTTGGTCTTGAAAATAATTGTAAAATGGAAAACCTCGTAATGTGGGATAGGAAGAAGTTCCTCTTTGAAACTTTAGTCACTCCGGTTATCTTATATGGATGTGAGATTTGGGGTTGTAGCATTTCTAGAGAATCTTGGAGAAAGATTGAGTAAATCCAGAAGTGTTTTATAACGTATAACCTCAAAATTAAAAGCAACACACCCTATCCTATTCTCCTTATAGAAGTGGGTCTTTCTCTATTGTACAAGCACAAACACAAAAACATAGGAGACCATGGACTTCCTAAGCTAGCTTTAAATTCCAGCCAAAACCACCTAAGCCTCAAACGAGGTTGGTATAAAGACACCAAGGCCTGGTTAAACCATTGGGACATCGATGAGAATGTTGCATTGCAAAACATTAATAACATTAAAAATATTGTTACTTCTAAGTTCAAAGAAAAAATGTGGTGTGAGAAAGATTTAGCAGCTAAAACAAAATTAAGATATTATAAGGAGGTCATCAACCCCACTCTAGAAGATCAAAAGTGTCTCTTTGTTTTAACTAGCTCAAAGAAGAAAATTAATATAAAACTCTCATGAGCTCCATAGTGAAAGGGGTCGTTGGGTAGTTCCTAAAACACCTTGGATGGAAAGGTTCTGTCATCTCTGTGAGAATACAAACATCAGGATGAAAATCACTTCCTCTTAGAGTGCTCCCACATATAACCACATTAGATTAGATCTCAGTTTCAAAATCTTTGTTGCAATACTAACCTTCATAGCCTTTTACATTGTCAAAATTACAGTGAGCTCTGGAGGCTTCTCTCTAAGCTTTTTGAGCATAGGAATAAAATCTCAAATCAAACTAAATAATTCATTTCTTTAGGTCCGATAGACCAAAATTTGGTCTTAGTGGATGTTAACCACCATCATCATCATCATCAATTGTTATATAAATATAATATAATTGACATCACTAAATTATTAGCATAAGCATGTTAATTTTTAGGTTTTAGAACTCACTGTTACTATTTGAATTTTAAATAGCAAATTGGGAAATACTTTAAAACATTTTTTTTAATGTTTGAAAAAATGTATAATTAATTGTGATTTTTTGGATTTTTGGGTGTAGGAATCTAGTTGAAAATTTTGATTTGTGTTATTTAAACTGGTTTTTTTTTACTATATGGATTCAACATTCTGAAAAACCAGAGCACTTCGATTCTGTAGGTTTTTCCGATCAAGGTTGTGATTTCAATAAATTCCTAACAAATTTTAGAAAAACTACACTGGAGAAGACCACTACAAAAACTTCCAAAAAAATCTCACCAAAAAAAACTCCAAAATACAATTATCATTAAAAATGAAAAAAAAAATGGTTAAGAAATAAATAAAATACATCTAAATAAAAAGCGAGTATCATTGAAAGTGAAAAAAATTAATTTATTAAAATAAATTATACTTAAATAGGAAGTAAATTATCCATTGAAGAAACAATTACGAAATTAAAAAGAATCTTCACTTTTGGTTTGTCCAGATTACAGTGTGGACCAACTCCATTCCCAAAACCTTGCAATGTCTTGGAACTTGGTTTGGAGAGCTCGGTGGTTGCATGGACGCAATCTTTGGTACATAATTTCTCATATGTGAAAGCACGATGGCAGAGGATACCACAATTTTTAATGTTAATGTTAAATGGACGGAAACTGGAACTTCAATTCCCAAATTCCCAAAACATGTTGTGAGGGATATTCCGCGATTCTAGGGTTTGCAAACACGGGGGGATTCTTTTATCGTCTCAAGCACTGGTTTCCAATACCTAAAACCGCGTACCCTGTGGTGGCTGAACCCCAATCTCGACTCTGTCGGTTGGTCTTCATCTTCATTTAACTCCAACTTTGGCACCACAAAGCCATCTTTTAATTTTATTTGCAATTGATTCGTCTTCTCGGCACTGCCATTGTCTGAAGAAAATTCACATAAATGGCCACTGCCAACGGCTGGAAAGACTCTAGAGTTACAGGAGTGCTTTCCAAGGGCCGAGTTGCATTGGGATGCTAACAAATTAAGCGACGCCATGTCAGAATACGATAGTACACACCGCAAATATTTTTGCATTGGGAGAAGAACATAGACGGCTCCCAGCGCTAAATCCTCCTCAGGACGGAGTGCTACGATGCGACGGCCTGGTTGGAGATCATTGAAATTGCACGCGAATTGTTGGGGATTGTCCACCATAAGCTCTCCCACCTTAATTGCCTCCCCAAAATTTTGAATGCCACCATCGCTCCACCGTATAACTTTCGCTGCCGTGGTGGTTCTGCACGGTTTAGCACAGCATAGATGATTCCCCATTGATTCCTATTTCTTGATTTCAAGCTTTAGTTAATCCACTGTTCTCTACTAATCGATCTATTTATTTCCTCTCAGCGCTCACCTGATTGAAGGGGATAGTAACGGATTTATGTGCGAAAGAGCGATAACAGGAAGCCTGTGAGAGTATGCGAGGGGAAACCCTGAAGA
This sequence comes from Pinus taeda, assembly GCA_000404065.3. Classification (NCBI taxonomy): domain Eukaryota; kingdom Viridiplantae; phylum Streptophyta; class Pinopsida; order Pinales; family Pinaceae; genus Pinus; species Pinus taeda. The sequence continues at coordinate 14,340 of APFE031759143.1, read as the reverse complement.
TAGGGATGATGGGTTGTTTGTGTGATCTGATAAGATGAGGATGAGGTCTATCGTTATAATATGTAGATGATATATAGAAGCCGTCCACAATCGAGATGGTTGCGGAAAACGCAATGAAAGACTCTAAACGCGGATGCAGATGGGTCAATCCACCGAGTGCCCTGTGCCCACTATACCTCATCCTCGTTCGTCCAATGTCCACAGTATCGGTTTTTTTATTTTTAATAGATAACCTATGGATTTTTTTTCCCTGGAAAAAGTTCACTCAATCCAATTCTATGGATTTTTTTTCCCTGGAAAAAGTTCACTCAATCCAATTCTATGGATTTTTTTTCCCTGGAAAAAGTTCACTCAATCCAATCAGTGACCGCTATGAATGGTCATCATTGACTGATGTGGGCATTCATATCCGCGATGCAGTGTAGGCAAGGAAAAATTATATACAGCTGTGAAAAATGATTGGATATTCTAATCATCATATTGGTAAGAAAATTGAGCGTAACTCTGTATTATAGATTTTAAAATACTCAAAAAAATTTAACAGAGATGAAAATTTCTCAAGAGATGACCAGCAAAAATGACTCAAATTTGGAATGCACAATAAACTAAAATGGCCATGTACATTACAAACAAGATATCTAGATTATTCCAAATTTTTGTTGGCTTTAAATAGTGTTGATATTTAATTCCAGATTCGGTACAGTATCCAAACGTATGGTACCCAAAAATTAGAAACTAAATACGAAAACTGCTAGAAGATGATTTCATGGCATGCGATTTTATTAGTGTAGTTTAAAGAATCTATAAATTAGCTGGAAAATGGTTAGATTATAATAAATTTTTGAAAATTTGAGCACAAAATTTTAAGTTTTGTTTTTTGGATAGTGATTAATTTATTTCTACTATCAAAACCCATTCAAACACTTTAACATTCAAACACTTTATCTACATTCAAATTTTTTTAATGGATTCAAGCACTTCATCAAAATCCATTCAAACATTATAACATTCAAATTTTTTAATTAATTCAAACACTTCAACATTCAAATTTTTTATTTTTATTTTTATTTTTTTTATTTTTATCAGATTTCAACCCAAAATAACCTAGAAAACCTAGAATAAGACAAATTTGTGACATCATTACAGAGGCTTTCACGAATTCGGCGTGCTAAGTTGTAACCAAGATTTCTATGGGCAATGAGTTGTAAACGATGGTCAATTTATCGAGAGGAGTCAACAATATTGCAGTGATTTCGTTGCACGTTTTACACCGTTCCACTAAAACGGCAAAAAGAATTGTCCACAAATTTTGCATTTGGTAGTTATTTTATTGCACGCTTCAATTTTAAGTTTTTTTGGCCATGTAAACAATTCTTCTCGAACATAAAAGGTTATATGTCAATGGCTTGAGCTCTAATTTTTTTCTTTCAAACAAATTTTTTAACCAAAGTTAGCATATAATAATTTTGAGTGTCAGCTAAGTATTTTATTGTTAAGTATTTTTATTATTAAAAAGTTATGAGTTCAATTTTCTTGACATTTTTGACAATTAACTCAGTGTTTGAGTCAGGGAAGTGATCTCTTCTAGTAAATTTACTGGAAATAATACTCTATCCATTTAGCAAGTAACCATAAACTACGGAAGAAAAAATAAGATGAGAGCTAATGCATGATGCAAAAGAAACATGGAAGGTTGAATCAAGCCACATCACCATGAACCGTGTAGGAAATAAAAAGATAAGAGAACATGGATTGAAGGTTGGATTAAGCCACTTACAATGTTGTCATGAAGAAGTCATAACATTGAATCAAGCCATTTACAATGTTTTCATGAAGAAGCTGGAAACATAAAATGTTATACCTAAAGTGTTTGAAATGGAACTTATCAAGAAAATTGAAATAGAAAAATCATTACATGCACTATGTACTATTTAAGGTTATGAAGAATTATAGAAAAAAACAAGTGCTATACCTAAAACCATGAATACATATGTAAAGTTGTAATGAAACTGACTAAAATAAAAATCAAAGAAAATCTATAAGCTTGTGCATTTACTCATCACAAATGGGTATACCTCAAATAAAAATTGTTATGCCCATTAAGATAAGTTTTTCCAATAACAAAACACTATATACTTAAGTGAAAGGAATACCATTCTATGTATATTTCTTTTCATCCATTCTTTTTTATCTATGAAAATGTCAAGTGATGTTGAAAGGAGAGGACATCCTTGTTTTACCACAATATTGTCATTAATTTCGAATTCCATTTTTTATGTTTTTATCATTTATGAAGAACTTTGATTTTCTAGTAACATATTCATATAAATGAAAATTAGCTTCTCTCCACTCCACTAGAATTCCTACTTTATTAATCACTTTTTTAAAGTTTTATTTGAGGTGCCACGTTGAAGGATTCATTTAAATCAACAAAGAAAAATATATTACTATAACCTTTCATTAAGATTTGTCGAACATCAATAACAACTCTGAGAGTTCCTAGGTGGTAAATGTTTGAATGATTAGGCCAAAACATATTGGACAAAATACTTTGATATTTTTGTCATGGAAATAAAATTTGTAAAGGATTAGGAATATGAAGATAAATCGACTCTTGGATAATGAACTGAATAATCACTTAAGTTGTATAAATTTAACTGTACTCTAAGAGAAAAAGCATTCGATTTGGGAGTGACCTCTCATAGTTTCATCAAAGGAATATTAAATCCTCTATTCTCTCCTCCAAACTATAATGGACCTTGTTATTTTTTAGCTCTGTAGTTGGTATCTAAGCTTTTCCATCACTATCACTAAGAATGGTTTCTCTTCATCCTACACCCATTATCCATTTACTCAACCACTTGAGTATCCCCATGAGTCCATTAATATTCCTTGTCCTCTTATTCATCATCGAGATGTTCAAAATACTACTCTTCCATATTTAACGTCATTTTCAACTCCCTCATCGTCTTCTTCCTTAACCTCACTATTCTCCAATACATGTTGTTGATGCAATAAATACAAGTATATTTCTTCTCTACTAAAGACCTGTTTGCTCATTAAATCAAATCCTACTTTCCCTTCATCTTATGCCATATGATCACAATCGTAGTGGTCGTTATGGTTGCGGTATGCAAAAGTATGAAAGGTTAGTGACGAGATGCATAGAAGTATCATAAGTTCATTGTGCAAGAGTTTCATTCTGCAAGAGGTTCAACGATTTTTTTCCAGTGAATGGTTTTAGTTTGATCTCATGTCCAAACTCAAACTCTTGATCTAAACTTGAATGACATAGATAATCATGATGCCAATGGGATCAAATATTCATTTTCAATCTTATACAAAATATAGATGTTGGGGTTTTTCCATAGAATGTTGTCATGGTAATTGGAATTGAGAATAAAATATAAATGTGGCACCCACCATGGGGTCTATAAAACTATCCCTCAGTAAAAAAAACATTGATTAGTTATTTTACTTTCAATCATTTTACAAGATTTTATTATGATTTCTCTTTCCCATGTTGGAGATTGATTTCCCATTTATAAATTTTAGTACTTGAATTTCTTATGTGAAATTATGCTAGTCCTCAAGGTTTCATGAGTATCTTGTAGAATACTAGAACAAGAACCAATAATCCATTCTCTCATATTGATTATGGGTGTGGTTCTAACTAAAGGAGAACTACAAAGAATGTTACCAAAAGACCAAGCACACTCTCATTTTCAATGACTTGTGGTATGGTATCTATGAAGGAGAAGCTTCCACTAAAAGGGAAAGGTATAACACACCTAACAAGCATACATCAGACAAGAAGTTAGATATATGGAAGCATAAGAACAAAAAACATTATGCCTTGATTACTACATTAATAAATAAAGAGGAGAGTCGTCATACAATTTTTATTACATATTCTTATGCTCCATTTAGTAAGAGGAAAGACCTATATGACTCAAACACATAATTAGAGATTATATAATTCATGGTCAAACTCTTCAACTTTGGGTTGTAATAGATGATCCCTTGGCTTGCTTTTGAAACAGAGCCATCATGCATGACATAGATTCCATTAGAATGAAGATATACATTCCTCTCATAGCTTTCATATATGCCCTCTACTCATACTCTCACTATCTTGAATCCTTCCAAGATAGTGGCCAACTCACATCCATTACAATTGACCCTTTGATGGATAAAATTGTAGAATGAAAGAAAGATTTTGGTAAGAGGAATATAATAGCTCAAACTCCTAAATAAATAATATTTCTTGATAAGAAATGGAACTATCAATCACATCTTTTTTCTACAGAAAGTGGCAGTAAAAGAGAACGTGGAAGAAAGAATTACATAGGTTGGGGGTAAAAATAATCAAAGAGTAAGATTTGATATTCATTACGTTCATTGTGGTAGAGATGGACATGGTACATCAACATGCACAATCCTCTAGGAGAATATGAAAGAAAAACAAGAACATAAAGAAGATAGTGGTAAAACACTAAATCAATCAAAATGTAAATCGCTTGAATCTACTCATTATATTCTTTACCATTGAAATATATTGGAGTATCTAAAGATTTGTCTCACATTTCATTACCTTTTTAGAGAGATGCATGGTTTCTTGAAACATGAGAAACATGTCATATGACCTTTTCGGAGACTTCTTTCAAGACTTCAATGATAATGTAGATAGGACATTGTATTTTGTATATAAATCGAGTATTAAACCCTCAAGATTTGGCACCATGAGGATTAAAATCCCTAGAATTCTTGATTTTCTTCAACATGATATACTCTATCTTTGAGACTTGTGAAGAAATCTATTGTCACATATGCACATTCACTAGGAAGGTCACTCTATTCATATCTTTGATAGTTAAGTAGAAATAAGGAAGGAAAATGTCAACATGTTTTCCATGAATGTAGTGGAGAATGAAATTATATCGAAGTTAAAAAGGACATATGCTTACACCCATATTTTTTATGCATCTCTCATCAAAATGAAGGTACATTTTTATCTAGTCTTCTATGACATCCTAGATTTGGACATATTAATTATGATAGCCTTTGTTCATTGAAAAACGATGTTGTTTCTAGTTTGCCTAATATTTATAGGAAATTGAAGTAATGTGATGTGTGTATCCTTGGAGAGAATAGAAAATAACCCTTTCATGATTCGAATTCTATACCATGTAGGAAACTTGGACTGATATATTCTAATTTGTGTTCCCTATTCATGATCCTTGAACTAATGAAAGTAAATATATGATTACTTTTATTAATGGTTACACAAAAATGTGTTAGGTGCACTTGTTGAAAAGTAAATCTCAAGCTTCTTAAACTTTGATAAATTTTCATGTATGGATTTACAATGAATAACAATCCCATATTTGCTTTGTTTTGACTAATGGTGGAAGAGAATACACCTCTAACAAATTTGAAAACTATATTCTCCAAAATGAGATTCAACATTAAATCATAATTCCATACAATCCTCAACAAAATGGTGTAGTTGAAAGAATAAACAAGACTATTTCAAATAATATTTGTTCTATGATGTTTTTAAAAAATGTTAACTTGACTTTTTGGGATGATGTGATTCTATTTTTAGTGTATGTGAAAAATAATTTTCTATCTCATGCTTTACTATAAGATTCCTTCTGAAATGTGGTATGGTTTCATACCCTTGGTAATTAATTTTGAGGCCCTTGAGTGCACTTACTATGCCTTGATTCCCAATGAACAAGAAAGCTTGATGCAAGGAATTGGAAGTGCAGATTCTCAAGGTATTTAGATATCACCAAGGAATATCATCTTAATGATGAGGTAAAAAATAAATTTATTCTTTCTAGAGATCTATTTTTTATTGCATCTTCCAAGAGTGATAATATTGTTGCTAGGAAACTTGATCGTTCAGATAGATTTTCTCACATAAAGACATATCATAAAATTGGTAGTGAAATTACCCATAACCTTATCTTGGATCAATGTCTGAAATATCCTTCCAGAGTAGTTTTACCCACCATGAAGGTTTTGTGACTTCATCAGATTCAGAAGACCCTTTTAATAACATGCTTCAAAGAATTGTAAGGTTGAATATTGATGCATCCCCATATCAAAAAATGGAGAAACCTGAACTGCCTTAGAAAGGATCCCCAAAATGACTTACCAAAACACTTGAAAGTGTTCATTCTGATGAGGTTAGAGACAATGTAATGAGAGGCTTCACCAAGAATATGGAGGAGGTGTAGCTAATTCTAGTTCGGTTAATATCGATGATATGGATGTTTCATATGATTTTTTATTGAACATATCTAATAACTTTGAACCAATCTCCTTCAGAGAGTTTTCTTGTCATAACAAATGGAAAGAAAGAATGTACAGGTATGATGTTTTAACAAAGAGCAAAACATGGAAGTTGTTGGACCTACAATTCAAAACGTTACCAATTTGATGCAAGTGGGTCTACAAGAAAATTATAAATCATATGGCTCACTTAACAAGCATAAACTAATCTTTTGGCAAAAGTATTTCCATGGAACATTGTTGATTATTAATAAATTGTTTCCCCCAACAACAAAATGAATTCCCATCTATATCATTTTTCCCTTGGTAGCTCAAAATGGATGGAAATTTCATCGATCACATGGTAATACCAATTTCTTCAATGGAGAATTCAAAGGGAATTTATTCATGTCTTGTCCATAATTTTGTTTTAAGAGATGAGAGAAAAAATTATGTAAACTCATCAAATATGTATATGTCCTAAAACAAGCACAGCAAGACTAGAATTAAAGCATCTTCTAAAATTGAATTCCATACCATATAATGTTGATGATGACTTTTTTGGGTTAAGAAAATGGAAAAATTGTTGTATATATTGTATTTTATTTAGATGATCTAGATAACAGGGAATAATGATAACTATATTTCATCCATAAAGAAATAGTTTAATAATGGATTTGTGGTGACAAATTTGGGACATATCTACTATTACTTCGCATCAAAGTGGCTCAACATCCAAAGTATATATTCACCTCCCAAAAGAAGTAAAAAGATGATTTTTTAAAGTTTTACATGGATAAATACATTAATCTATCTACTCCAATGGAATATAAATTGAAACTCACATCAAAATAAGGGAATGAAGTTGAATATGAAACCAAGTATAGGCGATCTATGCAAAAATTTAATCTACATCACCACTACCATACTATATATTTCATTTATTATTTGTATTTTTTCCAAATTTATGAAAAAGGCTTGTGAAGGACATTCGTTCACTTCAAAAACAGTTTTGAAGTACTTCAAATGAACTCAAGACTTTGTAGTCAAATATTTATAGGTGGATCACTTTAGTTTAATTAGATACTCCGATTCAGACATTGATGGAGATAACGTATATGGAACATCATAAGACTATATCATTATCCTTGGCATAACAACTATCTATTTCAGGTGATACAAAAAACAATTCTAGAACATTCCATGACAAAGGAAGGTTATGTGGTAGTTACAAAGGAAATAAAGGAGATTGTGTAGCACAAGAAAATACCTGAATATCTATAGGATAAACAGGTGAATTCTACTCTTCTTTTGGCTAATAATACTTCTACAATAAAGTTCGCCACTGATCCCCAATCCCAAGTTTGAATCAAACACATCAACACAAAGTATCATTTGACTCAATACCATGTAGATGCCAAGACTATTCATTTAAAATATTATTCCTCAACTAACAATTTATAGATATCTTCACCAAAATGCTTGGAAGAGAAAACTTGGAAAAAATAATAAAATGTTTATAATCCCAAAGAGCCTTTTGGCTTAATAAATGGAATTTTTGACATAAACCATTTAAATACATTTTTTAAATAATTAAGAATACAACTATGAAATAATTGACAGTCAAAAAGTCACTAAATGGTATAAATCCGAAATACATTCAACTTGAGAGTTACCTCTAACAAAACCAATATTAAAAGAAAACTAACGCTATTTTCTTTTTCCTATATAGTTATATTCTTTATAGAATTCTCACAAATACCTTGGAAAAGAGGCTTCAAATAATGATGCTTTTGTAATCGCCATCCTTGATATCACCATCCTTGTGACTATGTATCACATTGATAACTTGCTCATATGAAGGAAACCGTGCCACATGGATTGATTGAATATATCCTTGAGAAATAAAAACAAATGTGGAGGTCCGCATTTAACCATTTCAATTATTAAACCATTAGAACCAAGTCCATACCCATTAACAACATGCTTGATTGCTACCTCTATATTTTATTTTGGAATTACCTTTATTTCTTCTAGGAAAATACATATTGGTTAATTTCCCTCAAGATCTTTCTCATAAAATTCACATATATATGAAATCATTTCTTTCTCATTTATCGAGCACCCAACTAAGAGGTCTGCTCAATGTAGTTATTTCCATAAATTTTCGATATTGTCAAAGTAATCATCTCTTGTAATTTTTATTTTTTAATAAAAACCCATGTTTTAGAGTAGAAGATTTTCATAAATTTTTTCACACATTATCTTTCTCCTAAAATTCACATATATATGAAATCATTTCTTTCTCATTTATCGAGCACCCAACTAAGAGGTCTACCCAATATAGTTATTTCCATAAATTTTTCGATATGGTTAAAGTAATCATCGTTTGTCATTTTTATTTTTTAATAAAAACCCATGCTTTAGAGTAGAAGATTTTCGTACATTTTTTTAAGTAACAATTAACAACATTGTTTTGTCAATGTGTAGTCTTCACTATACTACCTATCACAAGCTTTTGACTAGATTTTCCCTTGCCATATTGAAAGTCTTTCCTCTTTCACCTATTTCAAAAAAAATTCTCATCTTCTTTTTTTTAAATTATATATTTCCATTTACATTCTTGATTTCTCGTTTTATAGGATGAATAAAATATCAGTTTTTTTATAATTTAGTCTTTTTATAAAATTTTCCATTCTTTTCTTTTCTATTATAAATTTAGTCACTCCATGAGTCAAAAGAGAATATATATAATTTCAATTTCAATTTTTTTGCTTGTTTATTATTCACTTTTGGAAATAACAAATATTTCCACTCAATCTCAAAGGATAGCTTAGTTAGTTGAGTTTCTATTACTAACTACCTCATCTATCCGGAGGTCACATGTTGAAAAGTCTTCAATGCCTTTAGGCTTAGGCCTTGCTAGTTTGTCCGGTGTGTAGATCCTTTTGAGTTGATCTACCTAGATTTTCCCGTGGTTGTAGCGACCCCTTAGTGTCCATGAACCACCCTTTAAAAAAACAAATATTTCCAGTCCACTCAATTCTTGTTCTATTTTGTAAGTTTGAAGTAACCCCAAAAGAATGTGAAGTACCCTTGCAAGTTAAAACCTCAAAAAAATTGCATAAAGATATTACAATTTTTCCCAATTATAATGCCATGTATTTACTAAAATTCTTGACCAACCTTTAGCTCTTAATTTCTATATATCAAGTGCTTCCATCATGGGATATCTACTATATATAATCATATTTGGTTTCATGTAGGTTGTCATAAAATTATAATCTCTAACTGAAATGATATTTCCCACTTGTAAAGTTCTGAAATATCCTTTGCTAAGTATATGTGAGAGCCACTGTGTAATACCTTTTATATATTACAAGATATGAAAACATTTTTTTTCTCAACTTGCTTTAACTAATATAAATTATCTATTACTATTTATATGATTTTAAATGAGAAATATATTTTTTTTATAATTTATGTAATAAATAACCTCTCCAATTACCCCAATGGGGTGACTGAACTGATAGGCGTGATGGTATAAGATGTTAGTTAGAGTGAAGTGGATCATTATGGTAGCATGTGGCACTAGTTTGGGTTGTGACCAAGCCATGTGGAAGTAGCATTGTAGAAGAATCGAGAAGGAAATGGAAACTTATAAAACCTGCAAGATAGGTGGTTTGCACAACATTAGGCATTATGGTATGGGAGGGAAGACATACTAGGTTACAATGACCGAGTGTGTATGGGCTCCTTCCTTGCGTGTCCTTTGTGGTCCTATTCATGAGTGCCAGATCTGGTTTGTTGCATATGTGAATGAATACATAGAATAAGTGGTTGTGGTGAAGAGTTGGGTGATGTGGGATCCAAAAACTTGGAGAAGGGGTCACTCAAAGCCTGTCCACACTATGTGGTAGGTTAGTTTTGATCTAGACACACTAGATTCCTCTTCACTTCAGGGTCATAATTACCTAATTAACAGTGATAGCTTGGTAAGTGTTAGCTTCTAATATCTCTCTATGCAAAGTTTTGTCTTTGGTTTCCATTTGGAAGGTTTGGTGTGAGTTTTCTTTTTGGGCAACATCCCTCTTTGGGATTGGTCTTGGTGGGACTAGTGGTTCGTTGGGAGAGTCATGTGCACGGTTGGTGATAGTTAGATTGACCTAATTAAGGTCTCACAGATGAAAGGTAGTGGTAGTTTGGTGTGTTACAAGGAGACAAAAGGGTTATCATATAGTGTTGGAAGGAAAAATGGTAGTGGTGTGTACTCTGGTGAAGAATATTTGAGGTTGAGCATCAAGGTGGGGTTCAGTGATTGTTCTCTAGTCAGGGTTGGTCAACTAGAAAATTATAAAGAAAGTAGGCATTCAGGGGGTGATGTCGGTGGAGGGAAGTAATGACTCAATGCAACAACTGGGAAGGAAACATTTCGTGGAGAATATCAAGTGAAAATTTGGGGTGTCTTACCACTTGGTCTTCAATTGACGCACCACAAATGATTCGTTAGAGGGGGATAGCCTGGTGGGGAGTAGGACCAAGAGGCATGTATGGAGAATTGGGAACCCTAGGAGCACAACAAGATGAATCTCGGAGCAATGCCAAAGAGGAGGAATATGTTGCAGCCTCCCATTCCATAGGAAGAGTGGTGCAGTTGCCCTCGATGTCCATAATTTCTGATCACTTGTGTGTTATGTTTGACACATTGGATGTGCTACTAGAATAAAGATGTGATGATTGCAACGAGTTGGTTTCCAAAATCAACAACATCCAATTCAGCTAAGGATAAATCCTTGATCATCTTTCCTTCGTCCATCAAAGTTAGCGTCGCACTAGTGAAAGGTTAGACGAAATCGAGTCTCACCTAGATGACATTGATTTCCATGTTTATTAAGATCTAGGCCACCCTGTGGGCCAAGGTGTAGTTGCTGCACCACCCCCTCGCATGTGAATGATTTCTGTAAGTTGTTTTTTGGTCTTGTTAGTGTTCTAGGAAGTTATCCATTTTTGTATAACGTTGTAGTTACTACCATTGTATTTTAAGCTTTCATATCACTCTCTTGGCAAACAAATATGGTGAGAGTGAAGTCAGGAGAGAAATGTCAAACTAGCATGTTGAATAACACTTTTGGGAAGTAGTAATGAAATTTGGCTCGTTGACAAAAAATAAAATAATAATTCCTCCAAATAACCTTCCTATAATATTATTAATTAGATTTCACAAAAAACTTTTATTAAACATACTCATGTAAAAACTTCTGGATTCTCACACTCTTGGATTTCCTAAAGCTATATATAATATATATTATTATATATATAGAAGTTGATAAACATATATATTTATTCTTATTATCTATTCTTATCAATGCTCAATATTCAAATTCTAAAGATTAGACCTTCCATTTTTGTGGCTTCAATGCTATGTCCTTTGACATTGGTAATAATTTTTCCCTGCCATGTGTCATAGGTTTTTTTTTTTTTTTTCTATCTTCATAATATATTTTTAATTTTTTTCTTAAGCCTTGATTTCTCTTATTCTTCCATTCTATTAATAAATTGTTATTTGTTTTTTTCATTGATTCAATTTTTTCTCCTATAAATTGATGTCTAATTTTCTTAAAAAAAACATGCAGATATTTTTTTTTCCTCTTCATTATTACTGAAACATGCTACTCTTTTTTAAGATATTTTATTTTTTCTCTTAATTATTATTATTAAACAAGCTACTCATTTTCAAGATATTTTATTTTTCCTTTCATTATTTATTATTATTAGACATGCTACTCATTTTCAAGATATTTTATTTTTCCTTTCATTATTACTAAAAACATGCTACTAGTTTTCATGATATTTTATTTTTCCTTTCATTATTAATAAAACATGCTACTCTTTTTAGGATATTTGATTTTTCCTCTTCATTATTACTATTTAGATTTTTCAATGGTTTTTTTTTTCATAATTTTTTTAGTTTATTTCCTTTTATTTCTCTTTTAATATTTAGGGTTTTCTGATCTGGTTTTAATATTTAAAAGTTTTTCTTTTATTTCTATATTATATTTTTAGAAATATTAAGATTCATTTATTCTATATTTTCGTTTTTTTATTTGTACTTCTCTTATGTTTTTTTTATTAATTTTTCTAATTGTAACTGTTTTTTCAATAATTTAGTCCCCATTTTCTAAAACGAATTTTACTTATTTAATTTTATATAAAATAAATGTAATATTCATTTATATAAAACAAGTTTGTATATGCGGTGTTGCGTATTTAGTACCTATTTCTTACCCAAAATGAATTAAAATAAATATTAAATCAAATCAAAATTAAAATATTTCCAAAAAAATTGACTATATAATTTATATAATTGCTAATTTCAAAATATGGTTATTTAATGTTAAACCAAACTTAATATCAATATATTAAAAAACAAAAACATAAAAATTTAAATTGTATCTTCAAAATCAAATTAGAAAGATCTAAAAGCCAAACCTTTGGCTCCATCCCTTAAGGTAGAATCAAAGCTTAGAGAACGTAGAAAACAATGACTTGGATAATTTATTGAGACTGAAGTTAAAGTTCAATACATGTTACTGCACAGTAGTAAATCATTTTAATATGCAGTTGCACCAATAAATCACAACAACTTCGGCACCCAATTTACGATAAATTGCATAACGATTGTAATTTGCACCAATAGATCTCCATATGGAGGTCGTGGATCACCATGTCCGTATTTTCGCTCACTGCCTCCAAGACTGATATTCATTTTATCACTAAATCTCAATCAATGTTCTGCTACATATTTCTCATCAAATTCTAAGATTTTCTAAAAGACTCGGTAAACAAAACTTGTATATTATTGAATATTGATGCATTGGTGTATAGCAGTTGTCATTTCGTGAGAGAAACTTGTATTTTATTGAATGTTGATGTATTGATAAATAGTAGTCGTCATACTGTAAAATAGTTTTTAAATTTTAAGTAAAAGGGATGTATATTTTATTAAATGTTATTTAGGTACATATGAATTCTATTTTTTTAATGTGATGAATGATACTCATATTTCATTATATTTTTTAGTATATAAACACCGGCTATTGTCAAACTCGATGGTGTGTGAAAAGAATTGGTGAGTGAGAATCGAAATATGGAATATATTGATTCTGAGATTGGTGTTTAACTGCATGCATATCATCACTGTGATATTGGTGCTTAATTGCATTTATATCATGACTATCGAAACTAGTCCTTAGTGAATTACGGTACCACTTTTTATGCAAATTGATTCATAGTAGTACCATTTTATTTTATAGTGTATAAAGGTTTTGAAAGAAGTTTTATTTTTTCTTTTATATGAGTGTGTTAAAATTGTTTCATAGTAGTACCATTTTATTTTATAGTGTATAAATGTGTGAAAGAGAGTTTGTTGTTTCTCTCATATGAGTGTGCTAAAATTGATTTATAGTAGTACCATTTTATTTTATAGTGTATAAATGATTGAAAGAGAGTTTATTGTTTCTTTTATATGAGTATGTAATATAAATAATATAATTTATTTACAATTATTTATATTTTATTGGAAATTATTTTTATCTATTATTATTAATAAATAAAATTAACCTATTCAATATAAATCAATCGGCTCGTAATTCTTAATTATATAATTCATAATATCAACTTATAAATTTTACTAAAAAAGGATATTATCGAAAAAGCACAAATCGATATAAAGATTCAGTTTAGAAATTTATTTGAAAATTTAATTAAATAATTTTATAATATCAATGTATTAATTTATTCGATAGACTATTTTAGAGTAACTTGCTATATTACAATGAGTGCCTAGATGGTCACAATCTTCGTATAATGTTTTTTAACATCCTAGCTAATATACGTATGTAATTGCGACAAGATAAACGAGGCTTACCGTTTACCAATATATAATTGCGAGGAGATAAACGAAGCTTACCGTTTACCAATTGTTGCAGAGAGAAACCCTACTCGGACGAGGCTTTGATGAGCAGAGCTCTCTCGGCAGTAGGAACGATGGCGTTTTGA
>APFE031759129.1:245969-260659 GCA_000404065.3 Pinus taeda | reverse complement strand
AAAAATATATATATATAGCAGACGCTTCCGCGGACGCTTCGCCTCCTAGATTTTTGGAAAATGACGCTTCCGCGCTTCCGCTTCGCGCTTCCGCTTCGCTCCCGCTTCGTGCAACATTGCTATGGTCCCTAACCGCTTTTCCCTACTCATTGGCCAAATGAGAGGTACTTCCCATGAGTCCCAGACTGCATGGGTAGGATGCCTCGGCAGGAAAACCACTCATCCTGTCCATAAGTTGCCACGGTGTATCACAGGGCAAGGCTGAACCATTCACCCTGTACACAGCGCACCACTAGGGGAGGGTGAGTCGCCATATGGTCGCTTGTTGCTCCAAGAAGTACCCCAAGGCCCCCGGAGTTCCCAGAGCTCGATGCATGCATCATACAGGACCCTCATAAGAGGGTCTCTCAACGAATCCAAGTCGTTCTAGAAAGTCACAAATTTGACCTTTCCTTGGGGCTTCAACAAAATGCCTGCGACCTGCACATCACTCCCAATGCGATTGAGCCTTCTTGCTCATCGATGTACCATATCCCAGATAATGTGGTACCTGATGTCTATATGCTTGGAGCGATCACAACACACGAAATTCCTCAAAAGTCGAATCCCCTTCTGGTTGTCACAGAAGATCACGATGGTATCCATCATGTGTACAAACAGCTCACTGAAGAGCTTCCTCAACTAGGCAGCTTCACACGAGGTCATACTCGTAGCTATGTGTTCAGCCTCAGCGTTGCTCAAGGCAACCGTCTTCTGCTTCCTGCTCATCTCAGATATCGTAGCAAAACCCAAAGAGAACCAACACTGAAAAGTGCTCTTGTGATCCTCCACACTGCCTGCCCAGTTAGCATTTGAATAATCATGCAGCTTCACATTTCCGGCAGTGTATCTCAATCCACGAGAGATTGTGCCCCGAAGATATCTCAAAAGATTCTTGGCACCAATCCAGTGAGGCTCAACCATATACGAGCCCAACATGCTAACTACAAAACATATATCCAGACGGGAGTTCACCAAGAACATCAATGCCAGAATGAGTTTATGAAACTCAGAGGCATTTTCCCAAATTAGGTCCGGCGTCCCTACCACATAACTTCTAAAAGTTAAGATCCATCGAGGTAGTCACGGGCTTTCAATTCACCATTCCAACTCCGAAATCCAACTCCCTCTTACTTTTGCAAATGAGAGGGTCTGCACCTATCAGAAAGAGGTCGTCCTTATAAGATGCTAGTATGAGAGGTCTATCATCCACAACCTTCAAGCAATGGTTTGGATCGGCTTCACTCCCAATGAATCTTAGCTTCATTTGACAGCTATCAATCCTCTCATATTAAGCCCGGGGTGTTTTGCTTCAAGCCATAGAGGGCTTTCTTCCACCTGCATACATGATATTCCTGATCATGAATCTCAAACGCCTCAAGTTGTTCCAAACCTGTGGACCTAGTACATGAGGGGAATGTTCCCCTTGTAAGATTTTCCTTCGGTACATCTCGGACATGTACCTTTATGCTCTTCTTGAATTCAAGCATCCCTGTCACCATCTGACTCACATTGTGTGGGGCCCCATAATAAGCAGACCTTCGATGCTATAGATGAGATGTGTCAACTGACATGGTCCCCAATGGACCATCCTGCAACTTGATACAAATTGCCAATCCTGAACCTATGAGTAAAAGCATCTTTGAAAAATCTATTTTCAAACACATCTTTCCATCGATGAATGCCACCCTGAAACCTTTGACTTCCATTGTCGAAATGGACACCAAGTTCTTCTCGCGATCAAGTTCAAAAAAGAGATTCTTGTAAATGAATCGAGTTACCCTCATTCAATTGAGGGGTAACATTCCCTACACCCTTTCCAGGATAGGTGGCATTGACTCCAAGTATACTCCCACGATTGTTTCCATCTCTACCAAATTAGAGAGAGCACCCTTCTATCTGATGAAGTGCCTTGAAGCACTACAATCAATAAGCCAGATTCCCAAAGAGTCTGAAGGAGAGGGAAAATATAAGATTACGCTTCTTTATCTTATCAGAAACAACATTTGATTCTTCATAATTGGGGTTCCTTGCTTTCTTTGAAGAGTCGGCTATTTCCTTGATGACCAGCATTCCTTCAATCATTGAAGATGTCCCTGGAATGATTGTCAGGGGTGTGTCGAATGAAAGCATACAAGAGGACCATTCCCCTCAAGTGATAGCAAGACTACCGACATATTGCAATTGGTTCATTCTGATCTATCTGGTATGATGCCCGTGAACTCATTGGGAGGATATTTATATTATGCTCTCTTTATGGATGATTTCTCTCGCAAGACTTGGATATATTTCTTGAAGAAGAAGGACGAAGTTTTCTCATGGTTTTGTTCTTTCAAAGCTTTGGTCGAAAACAGACCAGAAAGAAGATCAAAATGTTGAGGACCGATAATGGAACCGAATATGAATCAAATGAGTTCAATAATTACTGTAGAGAATCTGGCATTAAGAGGGTGACTACTACCGCATATACTCCTGAGCAAAATAGTGTTGCTGAAAGAAAGAACCTTTCTATTGTAGAAGCCACTCATGCCATGCTTCATGATCAAAGCCTTCTGAAGTTCTTATGGGCCGAAGCTACAAACACTGTGTGTATGTTCAAAATAGATGCCCTCATCAAGCGTTGGACTCCAAAACTCCAAAAGAAGTTTTCACTGGTAAGAATCATGATGTTTCTCACTTTAGAATTTTTGGTAGCCCTGTATATTTTCATGTGCCGAATGAAAAGAGAAACAAATTCAATGCTTCTAGGAAGAAAGGATCATTTGTGGGTTACAATGAAGCTTCTAAAGCATACAGAATCTATGTGCCTGCTCAAAGAGAAGTGGAGATAAATCTGATGTCACCTTCGATGAGGATGTTGCCCTTGGGAAGATTAGTAACCTTCCTATTCCAATGAAGGACAAAGAAGCAAATTCAAAAAAGCAGGGAGAACCGCACGATGAGTCGATGCCCGATGTTGAAGGACCAATGGATCCCATTGATCCACCCTGTCATGAGCCCTCCTCCTCAAAAAGGAGACCCTCATGACTTAGGGAATTTCTTGAAGATATCGAGAGACATGTTGCACCTAGGGGGACATTTCGTGAAACTAAGAAGCCGAATAGGTACCAAGGGTACTTAACTGCAATGAGCACCATTATTCAATCTGAGCCTTGCACATTCGAAGAAGCTATAAAGCGCCAAGTTTGCAAGGATGCTATGAACAAAGAGTATGAGTTGATTATGAAGAATGATGTCTGGGATGGGGTCCCTAGACCCAAGGACAAATCCGTTGTCACCTCGAAATGGCTCTACAAGATCAAGCATGGAGCTGATGGACGTGCTGAAAAGTTCAAGGCTATATTTGTTGCTCGAGGCTTCTCTCAAAAGGAAGGTGTGGACTACGATGAGATATTTGCACCTGTTGCCCGATATACCACCATCTGTTCGATTATAACCCTTGTTGCCTCGCAAGGATGGAATCTACACCAGATGGATGTCAAGACCACCTTCTTACATGGTTCAATTAAACAAGAAGTCTATGTAGAACAACCCGAGGGGTTCGAAGTTCAAGATCATTAGACACATGTATGTAGATTGAAGAAAGCCCTCTATGGGTTGAAGCAAGCTCCGTGAACTTGGTATGAGAGGATCGATAGCTATCTGATGAAGTTGGGATTTACCATAAGTGAAGTTGATCGGAACCTTTCTTTTAAGGTTGAGAATGATAGACCTCTCATCTAGGTACTTTATGTGGACGATCTTTTTTTGATAGGTGCAGACCCTCTTATTCATCAACGTAAGTGGGAGTTGGCTTCTAAATTCGAGATGAAGGACCTAGGATTGATGCATTACTTCCTAGGGTTGGAGGTCTGGCAAAAGCCAAGTGAGATTTTCATTTCTCAAGGAAAATACATCGTGAAGCTACTTGAAAAATTTAGGATGGTGGACTGCAAGTCCGTGACTACTCCGATGGAACTTAACTTCAAGAACTTATGCGGAAGTGTTGTTTGGCCTAATTTGGGAAATCCTTCTGAGTATCGTCAACTCGTGGGGGCCTTGATGTTCTTGGTGAACTCCCGTCCAGACATATGTTTTGCAGTGAATACATTGAGTCAGTCTATGGTCGAGCCTCATCACATACATTGGATTGCTGCCAAGAATCTCTTGAGATATCTCCAGGGCACACAATCACCTATGGACTGAGATACATTATCGGGAATGTGAGGCTCCATGGTTATTCTGATGCAGACTTGGCTGGCAGTGTGGTGGATCGCAAAAGCACATATGGATGTTGCTTCTCTCTAGGTTCTGCTTCGATATCCTGGATGAGCAGGAAGCAGAAGTCGATTGCATTGAGCATCGTTGAGGCTGAATACATTGCTGCTAGTATGGCCTCATGTGAAGTTGTTTTGTTAAGGAAGCTCTTTACTGAGTTGTTTGGACATGTGTTGGATACCACCATGATCTATTACGACAACCAAAGTGGGATTTGTCTTTCTGAGGATCCTGTGTTTCATGATTGCTCCAAGCATATTGATATTAGGTACCACTTTATCCGAGATATGGTACAACGGGGAGCAATAAGGCTCCTTCATATTGGGACTGATGATCAGGTCGCAGATATTCTTACAAAGCCCCTGGGTAAGGTCAAATTCTTAACCTTCCGTGAACGACTTTGAGTCGTGGAGAGACCCTATTATGAGGGTCCCGTATGAGATGGATGTTGAGCTCTGGGAGCTCCAGGGAGCTTGGGGTACTTCTTGGAGTGATGAGCGACCATAGGGTGAGTGGTTCACCTTCCCCTAGTGGTCCACAATGAACAAGGTGAGTGGTTCATCTTCCCCTAGTGGTGGACGATGAATAGGGTGAGTGGGTCACCTTCCCCTATGATACCCCATGTTGAGATATGCATAGGATAAGTGGTTCACCTTCTCCTATAGCATATGAGCAAGATGAATGCTTCACCTTCTACTGTCGGTACATCCTACCCATGAAGTTTGGGACTCATGGGAAGTACCTCTCATCTAGCCAATGAGTAGGGAAATGAGGATAAGGACAATAGTACTACCGATGGACACATCGTGTACTACCATACTCCCTATGCTAGGATGTCTGATGTTGATCTTGGATCAATGGAAACTGACTTCAGGTAAGTTAAGAGTGGTATACCGTATGACACTCTCAATTATTGGAGACTGACTTTGGTCAGTGGAGAATAGTATGATACATTCTCGATCATTTCTTTTTTCTTCAAGGTTCAGCAAAGCAGAGTAGAGACAAGGATGGTACAGATTGTCAGATAGTTTAGCATGTGAAGTTCTCCCTAATAGAGAGCGTGTTAAATTTGGCAACTAGGGCCAAACTTCACCTTCGACAGCTCATATGAAGTAGCTAATATTTTCATTGGCTTCCTCTCTCCGAGAGATGTAGGATTGATTGAAAAATCACCTCATTCTGACATGTACAAATGGAATTATGAATTTATTTTGTTTATGAACAAATTATCAAAGTTGGCCAGCAAACTAATGTAGGCTCAAAAGCCCAACAGTCACGTCTATTCATCCTCAACATTTGCATATAAAATTATAAATACAACCTCCTCATTTAGACACTTCACTCACTCACATATCTCTCTCTATTTCATTGATTGGGTATGGATTTCTGACGCAGCTCTCCACACGTGTGAAGAAGGGCAGTTTTGTTCCTGCGTAGACCAAAGTTGCAGGAAGGGTTTTTTATCAGCGTTCACCTGTTTCACTGCAGTTTTATGAGGGTTATCTCTATTTGGGCAGGCCACATTTCTGGGCACAGAAAACGACGCAGACCGTATTGTTTGACTAGCGTTGACTGCAGTAGGGTTTGACTGCAGTTGACCAAGTTTGACTGGATATTATTGGGCTGATTTGATTTGCTGTTGGAGGCCGAGTTGACCAAGCTGTTTTGGAGGTCAAATTCTGCCCTGTTGACCAGCGTTGACTTTCTGGTTAGGGCTTTCTGTAGCTGTTGTTTGTTGGGACAGATTTCACTGTGATCGGGCAAGTGATTATTGCATATTGGACTCTCACTCTCTCTGCTGAACTTTTGAAGAATAATAAGAAGAATTGATCAAAGGGTTTCCCCACATTGGGGTTTGTTCCTAGCTGGCCCCATATCTTGTGTCCTCTTGCATTGGCTTGTCTGCTACTATTATTGTTTATGTTCTATTTGCATTTTATTATCATGTTGATGTGATTGCTAATCTGGATATTGATATTGGGCTAATAAGAAAATTGAAGTAAAATTGCTCTTAAGCATAGAACATACCATTCTAAAATTAACAATCTTTCACCACTGAAATTGAGAAATGAAAAAGGGGTCTTAAAACCCTCACAGCTAATGGTCAAGAAACCAAGAAGATGATCCACACTTCATGCTCCAAATGAATTCAATCATCCATTATTTATAGACTTCCTTGAGGGTTTTCATTCTTAATTGGTTGAGTGTATCTTACTCAAAGCCCCAGTTTTGGGTTTTTCGCCCAGTTGACCCAAAACTTGCCGAACCGTGGATATTTTGGGTTTTTTTATCCCCTCTATGAAGGACTATAAGCCTGAGGGGATGGATAGGCTACTAAGTCCATCTGTCCTCAATTTGTGGAGGACATTACAGACTCAGTGACAAACTAAAACAAAATTCAGAAATTTTGGTGAGAAATTTAAGGTATTTCGAGGGGGTATCTTATATATCATTCTTCGGTTCCAAGAAGGCATGTACTGAAATCAAGAAGATATGTTGAACAGACAGGTGTTAAACTAAAGACTAACGTAAAACACTAGGTAGATCCTAGAAAGGATAAACATGTTAAATAATCCAATGAAGCCAAGATCAAAGTCCTGTTTTTCCCTGCAATAGCATAAGGCCTTAATGACTGTCCAGACTCCACTAATTTGCTAGTTTTATGAGTACGGCTAAAGCAAACAATTTGTAAGCATATGATATGGAAACAACAGATAATTCAACTTTCCAACGTAAGAATTAATTAGTATTCTCCATGTTAAGGATTATATGGATGTGTCATGCTAATTTGAAGTCTTGCACCAGTAAAAGTTACAGGAATCAGAAGCCCTGATGCTAGTTCTTTTTGCTATTTATTTGGAAACACCTATTGTCCTGCTAAATATGATCAATTATAATAACAGGCACCTAACAAGAGTTCTCTACTTCAAGACCGTCAATACTAGCTAATTCGATAACATGTTCTTTGTAGTTTGCTGCTAAAACTAAATCAAGGCTACTGGTTCTAGAAATCATTAGGGCAAATTGTTGAAATATGATTTATACTTTTAAGCTACAGTACCTCAACATCACCAACACTTGCAGTGTGATGAACAGTAAGCTCATCCTCTTCCTCACAACCATCATCCTCTTCACCCTGTTCTGCCCCAGATGGCTGATCTGAAGTAGCAGCATCAGCCACAGGACCAACTCCCATAGCTTGACCTAATTTTGTCAGAACAGCTGGATCATTCCAGTATCTGTAAAGCAGGAAACATAATGATCAAACGACATAGAATTACACATAAGAATTTTGCACAGAAACATGGAACCAGAATCTTGCATACAACTGACTAGCAAAATCTTTTTATTACAAACAATAAAAACATAACTCAATCAAATTATTTCCCTACTTCATCATTGCAGCTGGACCCCCTGATTCAATCTCATCCAGGATAGGCTTCAAACTTGGATCTTGTCGAACTTTTGCCAAACGCCCCTCCACCTGCTCCTTATGAGAAGGATCTGCAAGAGTTTGTAGCATGCTGGACATGTTTGGATCCTGCAGTTTGTCCAATAAATAACCATAACACTGAAAGTCAACAAAGAAATTGTAAATCTAACAACCAGTTTGACTGTAAATGTAAGGCTTGAATGATTTCCACTGTGACAACATTACAAGATAACATTACCTGCATTAGAGCATTACCAAGTTGCTCAGCCATGGCCATGAACTGAGGATTTTGCATAACCTGTTGCATTGCAGAAAAATACTGCTCACCATCTAGCTGTGGGATGCTTTGTTGCCCTGAACTTTTCACACTGTGTTGTAATTGCTCTGCCATCTGATTGAATGATGGATCCTTAGCTATCTGTTCTGCCAATCCCTTTATGCTTGGATCCTAAAAAGATAAAATACATACATTTTTTAGGCAAAGAACATACTTGTAGGCTTGTAGCCACATGAAAAACTAAATATTAAAGGAAAACAGAATTAAATGACTAAGAAAGGCATATTATGTAAACCATGAGATCCAAGGTTCAAATCCACCATGAGTAAAGCCAACAAAAAAAAATGAACCAATAAAAAATAAAAATAAAAATAAAACTCTTCAATTAAAATTTAAGATTATAGTTCCATTTACAGTGTAACAACAATAACAACATAAGACTATGCTGAATGTGAGCATCTTAAGAAATTAACATATTTTTCCATAACCTTGGGCCTTGTTACCACTGAAACCAGCAGGGGACCTAAAGGAGTTCCTAAGAGGGCAACGGTGGAGGCTTAGCTCACTGTCATTACAGCTAAGTCTCTGTGCTCTTTACGGACTTTCACCAATGGGAGGAGTCCTAGTAGTGTAGAGATCACTTGTAAAGTATATGTCAATGGATAGGTGAGAAGTGACCTAGAAAACCCTTTCCCAGGGATGGAGTGAAGAACGGATCTTGCTTGCTCTTTAAGCAAGGGACTTAGTCCACCAGGGATAGGGGGTGAGGATTGGAGGGTTGAGGGAGAAAGGATAGGCTTATAAACAAGTTTCCCAATCCCTATAATCCTTGGGAAACTTGGATTTCCAAATGGTCCTTGACAAATAATCTTTATTTAGAAGTGGGACCACACGGGGCCAAGTGGACCCAACCCAGGTTCGGGGATGGAATGTAGTAACCAATGATGTTCCTATCCTGGACAAGGTCAAGAGAAAGGACCAAACAAGAATGTTTACTTCAAAATGTTGAATCGATGCTATTGAGGTCCAGCCTAGGCAAAATTCGATCCTAGAGCTAGGGCTTGGGATTCCCGACGATTCCACCATTAGAATTGCCTCGAAATTGGACGAGAGGGAGGGGACCCACTAGTGCAATAGCCTATAGGAGATCAAAGTTTTTCCTTGGGTAGATTCCCGGGAAATCGATGCCGTAGGTGACCTAATGGAGCTAAACTTGGGAAAAAAGGGGAAAATAGTAAAAAGAGGGTTAAAATGATCACCCTTTTTGAGGGATCAGTTCCCTAATTCACTTGGGGATATGGAGTCAAGGATGATGATGAGTAAGAACTTGGTTTCTTGATCAAGGAGGCCCAGAAAGTCAACTTCATCCAATGTTGAGAGAAAGAAAAGAAAAGTGACCTTCAAGCATTTATACTTCAAAGCAAATGATGCAAGTTTCTCGAGATAAATAAATCTCTAGGACATTTCATTTGTATAACATTGGCCCATACATTAAATTAGCTAAAACATGCTCAATTCCACATTTCAATAATGCAACAACTAGCCCTAATTTTCGCAGTACGCAACAAGAATGATAGCACTAAAATTGTTATGAATAAAATATGTAGGAAATAATGTAAATGACAATAATCATAAATAATTATTAGTTAATTAGTAATTAGGTTGAAGAGGCATGTCTAAATGAGACATTACTCCCCATGAAGAGACACCTGCTTGGTATATAAGCAAGCCTCTCACTCTCATTGTATCATTCTTATTCACACATTTAATATATAACATTTGTATCCTCATGGATATCTTTATATTCCAAGTTTTCTAGAATAATTAATCTGTAGAAGGAACTTTGTTGGCTTCATTTGGTATCAGAGTCACGTTTGGCTAATCACCAAGCCTTTGGCCATCAAATTGTCATCAACTGTGTTGCTGTCGTGATTCCAGCATTTCACTACTAGTTTCACCAGCTTGTTGTTAGGCCCTTGGCCATTAAAAAATATTATATATATATATATATATATATATATATATATAATATAATATCAATCAAAAATAAGAGAAAAAAAGTTGTATAAAAATAGAAAAAATCAAACAATATTATATATATAAAGAAAAGAAAAAGTAAAAATATATATAATAATAAAAAAATCTGGTGGCTCTACCTCCTTCGAAGTCGCAGTTCTGTGAATGTTGCCGCTCCTCGAGATCATTGCAGCCACCACCATAGCGTCGCCTTACCGCTAACCCGGATACATTGTAGTCCGGGCACCTTACATAGCCGACAACAGCCAAATTTTGCCTTCTAATCGAGCAATTTTAACCACTATAGCCATTTTTCATAGCCACATCCGTAAGCAATACAAAAATTAATCGTTGTCGATTACACAACACATAATTGTCAATGTTACGAATAAAATATATATAAATAATGTAAAATAATGTAAATGATAAAAAGCATAAATAATTATTAGTTAATTAGTAATTAGGTTGAAGAGGCGTGTAAATGAGACATGACTCTCCATGAAGAGACGCTTGGTATATAAGCAAGCCTCTTGTTCTCATTGTAAATCATTCATATTCAAATATTTTTAATATATAATATTTGTATCCTCATGGATATCTTTATATTCCAAGTCTTCTGGGGTAATTAATCTGTAGAAAGAACTTTGTTCGCTTCATTTGGTATCGGAGCAGTCGATCCTCTGGTTGCTTCACCACTGCACAGGGCCATGCTCTTTGATCCAGGCCCTTGGCCATCGACTCTTCAGTCAAATTTGTTGTTGTTGCAATTCAAGCATTTCGTTGCAACCTGGGAGTTTCTCCGTCGCTGATTTGTTAGAGGCCTTTGGCCATATTAAAAAAAAAAAGATATATATATATATATAATATTTATATATATATTATATTATTACAAAAAAAGATCATTTAAGAAAGGAAATAAATTAAAAAGAAGTCAAAAATAAGAAAAGAGTATTTATAAAAGAAAAAAAAATCTCTATATATAAATTAGAAAAAAAAATTAAAAGCTATATTATAAAAAACTTAAAAACTATTATTATTAAAAAAAAAACAAAACACAGCAAATCCGTTGCAGCTATCTTGAGTAGTCATTGTTGTCTTCGCAAGAAGCACCACCCAACAACTCTACATAGCGCACCGCCATTCCCTACTCCGCCGTCAACCTTTCTACACCCGCATTTTTACTACCTTTGCCACCGCCGAAAAACCGCCCTTGTCCGCTGCCATAGTTGTAGTTCTGTGGACAGATCATAGCCATTGATCCCGCTATAACTGGATCACCGTAGTTACCCTGTTCATAACATTCGTAGTCCCACAAACAGTTGCCATATCTATCTGCCCTCAGGTTCTAGCTGCAACCACCAATTGAATGCACTCAAACTGTTGTTCATTTTGCCTGCAGTATAGACCACCGCTGATGAGCCCCAAAAATGGGTAACTTATTGGGCTCATTTTGCCTACCATTCTCGATTAATCCACCATTCTTCATAGTTTATGCATGCTTTTGAGTATATTTATGTTAATTGAATGAATGAGAATAGTCACTTGACCATGAGGTCTAATACGTGTTTATTGCAGATTTTTGGACAACTTTTGGACCAAGGTCAAGCATTTATGAGCCAGTTGACAGCCAAAGATGAGGGAACAAGGCTGAGGATTCGTAGGAAGAGTGTCTCCTGCACTAAATAGCCCCTTCCTCTAATTCTCCACCATCAACTCGGAGTTCAGCAGCCCACCAAAGATGATTCCCAAGTGCAGACGAGCAACTTTTGTGAAGTGGCTGAGTACTTGCAGTTTTGAGCAGCCAAGCCCCTTGAATTAAGGAGGATTGTTGGAAGTCCTCGTAGTGCATAAGTAGGAAGGCTTCCAACCTTCATAGGTTACTTCTGGAACATTTGTATTGTGCTACTCTGACTTCGGGCCCATTTTGGAAGCTTTTGTTGTAAACATTTTTGTGACATGGTTATTTTTTGAGTAATGGAGATCAGTTTCATTTTGTATCAGCTCTGAGCTTCTTTGTAGGGGGTTGTAGCTCTTGGGGTTGGGCCCAACCCAAGTGCCAATGCCTCCTTGATGTACTTTCATATGTTTTTTGCTGCAATCATAGAATAGTTTCTACTAGTAGATTAAAATTTTGCTTGGAATTAGCTTTTCATGTTTCAGATTGATTTGATAGGTTGATAACCAAGAAGATCTTCGAAAAAGGCCATCAAGCAACCCCTGATCTCGCCTCTCCCTCCTTGGGACCATGAGTTGAGACCAGGGCGTCCTTGCTGCCACAAAAACATTGTTCTTGCTTCTTCATGCAATTGCTAGTGTTCGATTCTTAGTTGCAAAAGTCGATACGAGTTGTGATTACATGCTTAAGTCTGTTCTTGCTTAGTTTGCACAGTTAACTTACGTGAGTTTCCACCAATAAATTTCTGTTCATCATGGTTGTTGGTTCCTAGGTCAAATTAGATTAAGATAGCTAGATCTTTGGTTTGCATAGTCTTTGTTCAGTCAGTTTTGGGAAAAGTGTGCAGAACACCTGTGAAATCTCCCTGCCTACCCTTCCTCCATCAGACAACCTGCTCCAACCCTCTAACTCAGATTCCTCCTCTTCATTTGCCCTTTTTTTATTTGACCTAATTTCCATACCTTCGTGCAACCTTGCTCTCTCTCTCCCTCCTTGAACAAATCCAACCGTCTTCATCGCTCCATGCAAACGAACAAGCAGCTTGTTTGTGGGAGGAAGAAGTTCATTTTCAGCAGCTTGAATACAATGTTCAGCCATCACATATCAGCTATGACAGTGACGAGGAAAGTGCATCAAAGTTTGAAGTAAGTGAAGGATCTTTGCCTTTTTGTTTTGATTCGTTTCAGTTCATCAGAGATAGCTACCATGCAATCAGAAATCAAATGTCAAAAAGTCTTGATTTGAATCATCTTGAGAGCAATGAAAATTTTGTTCAAGACTTCTCATATTCAGATTTGCAACCCCCGAAAGCCATTGATTGTCAAGTTGCAGCGGAAGACTTGGAAGTGCACACACATGATTTAATGATTCAAGGTGACTCCGTACCATTCTGTTTTGAATCATTTCAGTTTTTGAAGGGTAGATTGCATAGTACATCTTCAAATGAACAGCCTATAACAAATCAGCAATCTCCCAGTGTTAATGTTGAGGATGAGACAGATAACAAAATGCTTGAGCAGCCTGTAGCATCAGATTTGCAGCCACCAAATGAAATTGAAGGGCAGATTACAGATGAAGTTGTGAAAGATGAAACACATGATTTGACGATGCAGGAAGATTCTATACCCTTTTGTTTCGAAGCATTTCAGTTTATAAGGCAGAATCTTCGTAAAATCTCTCAAGAAAAAGATGAACAGCTAGAAGGATGTCATACATTTTCATGGGATACATTACAGCGGTCTTTTCAAGTTTTTCATGATCCAATAGCTGATGTTTTGGATGGGGTTTGCAGTCAAAGTCTTTCTCCATTGACTATATGTGAGCTTGAAACATGTATTGATACAAACTTGATCCGGCAACCGGTTTCTTTGTCATTTTCAGCAGAGGTCTCGTCACAAGGCTCAGATCAAAGTTTGCATTCATGGTATGAGGAAATAAGAAGTAATCCATTGGATGAGCTAGGTCCCAGTGTGCATGAACTTCAAGATCCTTATGTAGTGTTTTTGGAGGCGGATAGAGAATTCACATCATTCAACGGATCTGTTCCCAAGTTGTCATGGGAGTTGCCTTTCAGTAGTTCTTTCTTGTTGTTCATAAGCGAGCATTTGCGGAGAATTCAAACAGCAGACGGGATACTAACTTGGTTGCATTGGTTGTTTCATTTCACTTGATGAGGCGATGAATGAAACTGTTAGAGTAGGTTGTGATGAATAAGCTCCACTTTGAGCATCATTTCTAGTTTGTCGGTTGTGTTTAAGTATTGAGTCAGTTCTTAGTTGAGTGAGAGTCAATTTGTGTCGTCAAGTCATCAGTTTTCAGTCATGCATTTCAGTTTGAGTTAATGACTCCATTGCCCAATGGATGGAGGCACTGTCTACTCTCCCAAAGATCTGTCGTTCTTGGCACCTCCAAGGAGCTACCATCCCCATTGGAGCCAATGTTAGTGTCAGTCTTTCCAGCCTTCCTCCAGTGATCAAATATGCTCTTACAAAGTGGTCTCAGAGTGTCAAGGTCAAATTTTGTCATTTCAGTGAGTCTTCAAGCAAAATTTGGTCATTAGGCATTAAGTTTAGGGTTTGCTTTCACTCCTTCTAAAGTTGTCCAAATGTCGGTCCATGTCATCATTCTACTGAGTGTACCATCATTCAAAGGATTGTCATTATTATGTCAGGTTCCATTGGGTCATTTTACACCTTGTTCATGCTTCAGTTGTGCCTTGGTAAGATCCATTTCCCTCTCCTTTTTGGAGGAAAATTCTCTTGGAGGGTCAAAAATTTGTATCCTAATGTTCATACACCTTCCCCTATCATTAATGTACCTTATTAAACACTTCCCATCACTCAGATTCCCCAAATTCCTCATTTTTTCACAAACCCTAGTTTCTTGCTACAACTTGGCAATTTTCTAGGTTGGGCCTGTGTTTTTCCCTTTTGGACCCCTTCCCCTCACTTCAATCTCTGAGATTCCACTTCCCTGCTTCCTAACATCCCTCC
>APFE031759129.1:227148-245520 GCA_000404065.3 Pinus taeda | reverse complement strand
AGAATTTAGAAGCCCCTTATCCCCTTCATTTCGCTTCATTTCGACAAAATCCCTTGTTTCACACATCGGGACAAGTTTCACTCAAAAGATGTTTCAGAGCAATCAAAGATGAATTGTCCAAAACATGCCAAAGAAGAAAAACCTCCTTCACTTTTTACACAGGTGTCATGGTTTTAGAGAAATGTCGAAAATATCGTTGCCTCAGGAGAATCGAATGCACCTCTGAAGTGACCTTGGGAAAATCAAATTTTCTCCTAGCTTGGTTGGCCAAATGACTTTCTTGATGAGTCAAATGATAACTAGACACAAAGAGCTTTCCAATGAGCTATCATGAGCTCAATTTGGAGTTGAGGAAGGCATTCAAAAGTCGACTGCAACAGCACTCTGCCTTGAGGCAGCCTCATTTGGCACATTTTGACTAGTCTTGGGAGATTTGATTTTTGACAGGGCAAATGAACTCCAAATTGAAAAATTCCAGTTGTGTTGGAAAGTAAACTCAAAGCCCTTTCCAACGAGCTATCCTGCGCCCAATTTGGACACCGGGAAGGCCTCCAAAAAGCATCTGAAAGTCGCGCTACGCGTTGGGAAGGTTTTCACAGTGTAAATTTACAAGGGCGCTACGCGTTGAGGGCGCGCTACGCGTTGGGCAGAGGGCGCTACGCGTTGGGTTTTTTGCCCAGAAACTTGCCAGCAAGCATTCAAAACCTTTCTTAACTCAAACAAACTACAAGTAGGTGTCTTCTTTGACTCAAGCATCAAGTTAAATGGTGTTTTATATGTGTTTGAAAGAGATGCAAGTGATGTTTGGTTTAAGCATATAAATCAAACCCTAAGCCCTTGTTGAGGTTTTGCATAGGGTATTAAAAAAATTGTAAACATTGTAAACAAGCAACACTTCATATCACAGCATCCTTGTGATTGTTTTTATGCCCGATATACCAAACAAGATACCTATTATGGCAGAATGTTTATGATGCTTCAAATGGTTTTTTAAGGATACATTGAAACTCAGATTTCTTCACACCTACAACATACACATTACAGTCCTCCTATTGCACCTATTTTGGTCTCAAAACCATGTCAGACACAGATTCAGTTTATGAGCAGGAGATAGAAGCTGACCGGGAGACTTGGCTCGAGAGGGTCAACATTCACTTAGAGAAGTTGTTGGCGAAGGCAAATAGGGACAAAGGTTTGCTTCGACACATGAAAAATTATTATTGGGCCCGCATGCACGTGTGTAAGGCAAAAATGAAGGTTCTCAAAGGACGGTTGGCCAAGGCACTAAAACGAAGAAAAAGGGGTAGCTACGAGGCTAAGTGGTTTGATGTTGCCTTGGAGTTTACCTTTTTCAGCCTGAGGTGAAATTTCAAGCGCTAACACCTTCAACCCTCTACTAGCCTTGCGGCCTAACCTTGGTTATCTGTGATCCTATCTGCTCATGTCCTTAGGCTTTTCGACCTCCCTTCAATCTGACTACGGTGTTTTCAAACCTGAACTAAAGCTTGGGCCTTTAGTCGCAACAAACACTCAGCCTAAACAGTGGATAGTCTTCTCTTTCTTTTAGTTAGCAGATAATAACCTTGTCATTGACTTGTTTTCTAGGACATAAGAGAATGTAGATCTTCTAGAGCACGAACAACAAGGCAGATTTTGGCCTTGTTTTGGAATATTTTTCGTGCTTCTTGGACTAGAACTTCTTGGGCTAGTGACAGAACAAGCCCTAGAAGATAACTTGATACGAAATGGCTTCTTCAAGGATGCTCTTCAAACATCAATCTAAAACCATGTTGAGTTTTTAGGATCTTATAATCTAATAATTACTTGTAATGATTTCTTAGTTAAATCCTTCTTGTATTCACATTCATCATTAAGCAATTACACAGAAGATCTCAACAATATAATAAATAATGACAGTTGGATCATAAAGAGACAGCTAAACAAACATGAATATTTACCCTGGGAAAACCCTCTTCTATGGAAAAAAACTCAACAACCTTTTCTTAGAGAAATTATTCAGTTCAACAAGTGTTAAAATTGGCTACTAGAGCCAAACTCCATGTGGGTCATCTTATTTATAGCAGTTGATATTTTTCTTGGATTCCTCTCATCGAGAGGTGTAGGATTGATCCAAAGATCATCTGATTCCGATAAGTATTCATGGAGATATGAATTTATTCATGTTATGGGACAATTCCTCAAGGTCAGCCAGCAACCAAACTGCCCCCACTTGTGCTCCACATTTTAGTATAAATACAAGTGCCTTGCAAGTCATTTGTACACACAACTCTCTTGAGATTTCTTATTCTCCACTTGTTTTGGGTTTTAGTGGAAAGAAGAATCTCTAAGGTAAAAAATGCAGTCCTAGAGGATGATTCCCTAGCTCATGAAAGCCCTACACATAGATCTAGGACGTTGTCATATTAAGATGCAGACATGCCCTAATCCTCTTCGTTGTCATAGAAGACAGTGCTTGTCTAATACGTTATGCAAAGGGAGACCCTCACCGCTGTCATGAAGGAGATTGAAGTAGGCTCCCTCGCTATCCTATAAGGGTTTACTATATGCCCTACATTGTTGTGTGTTCAAGCCCTAGCCCTAATCGCAAGTCTAAAGGGAGATCTCTATTTTGAGGCCACAACATGGAAGGCTAGGGCAGCATGGGTTGGAGGATTGTTTCATGGATTGACCAAAGTCTGAAGTCTGTTGTAGGAACCTGTGATACTTGTTGTGCTAGGCCGAGGCCTTGGGAGCTGAACGCTAGCTTGTTTAAAGGCTAACGGATGGTTTGTACCATTGTTGGAGGGTGTCGTGAGCAGCAGTAATGTTGTGTGGTAGGCGACATGCCATACCACTACAGCAAATCTAGCGTGGGTAGATTTGAGGGCTGTCTTGAGCCCTTACCTTCACCGCGGAGGAGGAGCATCTCTCCTTGCCTAGTCCACAGTTTTTAAGGGCTGCTCAAGGACTCTTGAGAGGAACTTAGGGCTGGAGCAGTATGCCCAAGTGCCTTAACCAGAATAGTCAGGAACAGCAAAATGTCAAGCAGATTTGAAGTAGTGTTAGAGGTGCGTTGGGTCAAGGATATTGACGAGATTTGGATCAGACTTGGAACAGCCAGTGGAAGCCACATGTTGGGTCAACATGGAGTGTTGAATACCCCAAAGGAGTGCAGCATGATGTGATGAATGTTGTGACATAGATAGCATAGTATATGACAGCTGTATACATAGTACAACATAGTGCAATCATAATACAGTGATGGGTAGTATGCAGCATAGTGCAGCGTAATGTAAAAAGGGTGCAGCATGGTATGATGCATAGTACAGCACTATGTATGACACAGCTACATGGTTGGATGCTACATGTCTTCATGCAGCAGTTAAATGCAGCAATGTGTCAAAGACAGCAGTGCAGTGCAGCGTAATAATTAGGTGCAGCTCGGTGATTGAGAGCAGCTTAGTGGCAATGAGGTACAGCATGATGATGAGGTGCAGCTCGGTGATTGAGAGCAGCTTAGTGGCAATGAGGTACAGCATGATGACGAGGTGCAGCACAATGAGGTACAACATGATGATGAGGTGCAGTACAGTGAGGTGTAGCAAGATGATGAGATGTAGCACAATGATAGGTGCAGCATGGTGATGGAGTCACCTTGGAGAATCAGTTGAAGCATCATGTCTTCAACTGAGTTCAGCTACCTCGTGTATCATCTTCTTGGAGATGATCTCTGCTCTTATTATGACAAGTCAAAATGTTGACTGCTGATGTATATGTATTATCTCTCTCTCTCTGCTGAACTATTGAAGAACATATAAGAAGAATTGATCAAAGGTTTCCCCACATTGGGGTTTGTCCCTGGCTAGCGCCACATCTTGTGTCCTCTTGTCTTCGCTTGTCTTCTGCGATTTATGTTTATGTTCTATCTGTAATTTACTATTATGCTGATGTGATTGCTAATCTAGAAAAGATATTGAGCTAACTGGGAAAATTCAAATAAATTGCTCTAAGCATAGAACATACCTAAAATTAACAACAAGAGATACAATCTAATCTTTTCCAATCAAAATAAGGTCAAACTGACCGGCAATAAAATCCAAGTCAAGCTTGATCAAACAAAGATAAGTAGCCCCAGAGATTCAGTGTGCCTCAAAGATCTAGTTTACCTCGAAGATTCGGTCTACCTTAGAGATTCGGTCTGCCTCTAATATTTGATATCCCTCTAAAATTCAGTCAGCCTCAGATCTACCTAAAAAATTTGGTTTGCCTCAGAAATTCAATCTTCCTCAAAGGTTCGGTCTACCCATAAACTTGATCTATTATCTCCTCCTTCGCATGAACAAAAGATATGTATATGTCATACGAAAGAGTGATCCAAATTAATTGCCCAAGAGGAGAAGAACGATTGACTTTATATAGTGTCTTAACAGGCCCGAATAGGTATGTCAAATAGTCAGGTTGACTTGAAGCATTGGGGCTGGCCAATTTGATCTTCTTGGTGACAAAAATTTAAATTTCAAAATTCATTTTTCCATCCTTTTGAAGCCGACTTGAAATTCAATTTGTATTTACCATTTCTCATATATTTGGAGGGCCAGAATAAGATTATGAAGACTGACCATAGCTATAAAATTCAACACAAACAAAGTTCTTCAACTCAAAAAGCCCAAGCAGAAAGTTGTACGAATCTATCCATATTTCGTATAATGCACAGGACAAAGGGTCATGCGAAGGAGCAGACTGTGAGAGTAGTGCACAGTCCAGTTTTGGCACTGAGAGACATTCAAGATTTCTTGAAAGTGAAGGGAAGTTTTTCCCCTTTCTATTGTAATTTTTCTTGAAAGAACAATTAGCTGAGAAGAAATAAAATAACACACACATTGCAAGGTTCCCCACTCGAAGTTTCCGAGGTAAATTTCTAGTGTATTGTTTTTATGGTGTGCTTGTGTCTTCAAGTTTGTTTCTCCACTGCAATATTCAGTTAGGAAACTCGATATATTTGATGAATGTTTTTAAAAGTTTAGGTTCATCTCTTTCATTTCTGACATTTCATTAAATTAGTTGTTGGGTTTTAAAAACTAACACGGTGACCGTCTTCTGCTTCCTGCTCATCCAGGATATCGAAGCAGAACCCAAAGAGAACCAGGACTCAGAAGTGCTCTTGCGATCCTCCACACTACTTTCCCAGTTAGCATTCAAATAATCATGTAGCTTCACATTTCCGACAATGTATCTCAATCCATGAGAGATTGTGCCCCGAAGATATCTCAGAAGATTCTTGGCACCAAACTAGTGAGGCTCAACCAAAATATGAGCCCAACATGTAATTGCAAAACATGTATCCGAACGGAAGTTCACCAAGAACATCAATGCGAATGAGTTTATGAAACTCAGAGACATTTCCCAAATCTGGTCCGGCATCACTACCACATAACTTCTGAAAGTTAAGCTCCACCGAGGTAGTCACGAGCTTGTAGTTTACCATTCCAAATCCACAATCAAACTCCCTCTTACTTTTGCAAATGAGAGGGTTTGCACTTGTCAAAAATAGGTCGTCCTCGGAAACTGTCGGTATGAGAGGTCTATCATCCACAACCTTCAAGCAAAGGTTTGGATCGACTTTACTCCTAGTGATTCTCAACTTCATCAGACAACTATCAATCCTCTCATACTATGCCCGAGATGTTTTGCTTTAAGCCATAGAGGGCTTTCTTCCACCTTCATACATGAGATTCACGACCATCAATCTCAAACCCCTTGGGTTGTTCCAAAACTGTGGACCTGCTACATGAGGGGAATGGTCCCCTCGTAAGATTTTCCTTCAATACATCTAGAACATGTACCTTCATGTTCCTTTTCAATTCAGGCGTCCCTGTCACCATCTGACTCACATCAAGTAGGGCCCCATAAAGTAGATCTTTGGTGCTATAGACGAGATATGTCAATTGACATGATCCCCAATGGATCATCCTGCAACTTGATACAAATTGCCAACCCTGAACCCATGAGAAAAAGCATCTTTGAAAATTCCATTTTCAAATATGTACATTTCCATCGATGAATGCCACCCCAAAGTATTTGACTTCCATTGCCGAAATGGACAACAGGTTCTTCTTGCGATCATGTACACAAAAGAGATTCTTGTAAATGAATCGAGTTACCCTCATTCAATTGAGCGGTAACATTCCCTACACCCTTTCTAGGATAGGGGGCGTCAACTCCAAGTATCATCCCACGATTCTTTCCATCTCTACTAAATTAGAAAGAGTACCCTTCTATCTGATGAAGTGCCTTGAAGCACTACAATCAATAAGCCAGATTCCCAAAGAATTTGAAGGAGAGGGCCAATACAAGATAATGCTTCTTTATCTTAACAGAAACAACGTTTGATTCTTCATACCTGGGGTTCCTTGCTTTCTTTGAAGAGTCGGTCGTTTCCTTGATGACTTACATTACCTATCATTCCTTCGATGACTGAAGATGTTCCTGGAATGATTGTTATCATCAAGTGATGTATCCCTACCATTCGAACTCTCCTTCGTATAATGACTGGACTTATTACAACCAAGACATCTGCCTTTCCTTCCACCCTTAAATTCGGACTTCCCAATGAAGTGATCTTTTAGGTAGGTCATCAAAAACTTCCGCTGCGCCATTCTGATAATGTTCTCTGCTTTGTCTTCACCCTTGGTGAATTTGAAGAAGGATGAGGAATCCACTGATCCTATTGTCCTTTCCCTACTTTCTTCAGCGATTGCTCTTTCACTCTTGCTTGGGCTTTGTCTTCACCTCAGCTCTGATACCATGTTAATTTTAGGCATGTTTTATGCTTAGAGCAATTTATTTCAATTTTCACAATTAGCTCAACATCTTCTCCAGATTAGCAATCACATCAGCATTAAAGTGAATTGCAGATAGAACATAAACATAGATCGCAGGTGACAAGCCAAGACAAGAGGACACAAGATGTGGCGCTAACCAGGGACAAACCCCAATGTGGGGAAACCCTTGATCAATTCTTCTTATATGTTCTTCAATAGTTCAGCAGAGAGAGAGAGAGAGAGTACATTTACAATAGAAGTCAACACTTTGACTTATCTAAATCAGAGCATAGATCATCTCTATGTTGATGATACATGAGGTCGCTGAACTCAGTTGAAGACATGTTGCTTCAACTGATTCTCCAAGGTGACTCCTTCACCTATCATTGTGTTGCACCTCGTCAACACGCTGCACCTCACCATGCTGCACCATGTTGCACCCAGCATCACGATGCCGCATCTCATCATGCTTCATCAATCATGACTGTACCCATCGTTGTACTGCATCATGTGCCATCATGTGCCATTGCTACACCATGTTTGCCATACTGTCCCATGTGCTTACTGCACCATGCTTGCCACCATGTGCTTACTGTATCTGGCTTACCATATTGTTGTTTCATTGTAAGCATGCCTTTGTTGTTGTGCCATTGTAGCATTGTTGCCCCATGCCATCATTGTAACATTGTTGCTATCATGCTGCCATTGTAACATGTTGCCCATGCATCTTGCTTACCGTACTGCTGTCCCAATTGGCTATTGTTGCTGTCCCATCACAGCTGCTATCCAATTGTGCCATGACCTAGTTGTTGTCCCAATTGTATTGCTGTTGTCCCATCAATTATGCCATGCCATAACTGTTATCCCCACAGTCCAAAGATGCCCAATACTACATTGTCAGTTCTGCTCCTAGGACTCTTCACCACCACAGAAGGTCCTCCACACGGCACCAACAGGCTGCAACAACTCTGATCCAAACTAGTCACTTCCTTGACCCAACAAACACCAAACGCTACTCCAATAAACATGTATTAGTTCACAGTTTTTAAGTCTATTTGGTTGCAGCAAACTAGGTCTGTTTACG
Source organism: Pinus taeda (assembly GCA_000404065.3). Classification (NCBI taxonomy): domain Eukaryota; kingdom Viridiplantae; phylum Streptophyta; class Pinopsida; order Pinales; family Pinaceae; genus Pinus; species Pinus taeda. The sequence goes on along the minus strand of APFE031759129.1, from coordinate 237,615 downwards.
ACACACAATAGTCCTTAACCAACCTTCTTTTTGTGCCCAAAAATACTCCCAAGAGATGCGGTTTCCCTTCTTTGAGGGGATGAGGTTGGCTACTTCAATTCTGGGCTGCCCTAGCCCTTGTCTAACCTTCATCCTACCTATAAATTACTGCAGCACCCTACAACAAGACTGTGTAGGGTTGCGGTTGCCTTTCCATGGATCTGCACCCCTCCAAAGTGCCCTCAAAACAGTGCTATGATTGCTGATCTTCCAGCAAGGGAACTCGACCCTCCTTCCCCCTGAAACAGACCCTAAACCACGAGTGTTTATCCCTTAAGGGCTTGGCCTAGTACACTGCATACTCGGCCTCCATTAGGGCAACTCGGACCGGAAAACAGTCCTCCTATTCCACATTGTTCCAGCCTCCTTATGTTGCAGCTAGGGCATGTTATATCCCTTCTGGACTACGACTAGGTACAACTCGTTTAGGGCCTCCTCTATAGCGTTATTTCTCCATCTTAGAACTGCATTAGGGCATCCTCCTTAGGACTACATTAGGGCTTGTACAGGGCAGCGTCTAGGGCTTCATACAAGGGCTCCTTTACCTTTTGTGTTTTAGGGCTTCCTCTCTTAGATGTCTCTTCCACGAAAACCTAGAACAAGTGGAGAGAAGTCAAGAGTGAAGTGTGTGTAAAATGGCTCTCAAGTCATCTCCTTTTATACTAAAACACTGAGCACATGTGGGGTTTATTTGGTTGTTGGCTGACCTTGACAAATTGTCTATTAACACAAATAAATTCATAACTCTATGAATATTTATCGAAATTGGATGATCTTTAGATCAATCCTACACCTCTCGATGACAGGGATCCAAGAAAAATATCAACTGCCATAAATAAAATGACCCACATGGAGTTTGGCCCTAGTTGCCAATTTTAACAAGAAGGGAGGAGAAAGAGAGGAGAAGAGAGACTTGAGGAGAGCTTCGAGGAGTGACGAAGTAGGAGCTAGGATCAGTGAAGGAGGAGGAGCTTGGAGGAGTAAAGAAGGGCTTCCATCTAAGTGCAAACCCGAAACTTCCTCATATTTCTGTCATTGTTTTTGTATTTTTTCTCCTCCCTCTCCTACACTTTCCCATTCTTTCTTCTTGCTCATTTAATTGCAGGTTGTCCACCACCTATATTCATATTCCAAGATGGTGTTCTTTTGGCTCCTATGTATCATTCCACTTTTGGTTTTCATGATGGCAAGCGGGAGTAGAAATAGAAGGGAAGAAGAACAAGAGGATAGTGGTCCCCATATGAGTGACCCAATGTATGAAGAGGAGGAAGGGTTTAAAGAGGAAGGGGATGAACCTGAAGATAACATTGAAACACTAAAGGGGAGAGTTGCATTAACACCCTTGTAAAACTATGTGACCAAACTTGACGTGGGAATAGGTGGTGGAAGCTACAAATTTTTGTGCCCTTATGGTTGTCATGGAGGAAAACCATATAGTGGTTCATATACCTATGCGAGGAGGTATCTTTGTGGGGTGTAGGACAGTGATGCCAAAAAGGGTGTCGTGAGGATACAAATTTACCCAAACATTTCAACTGAACAAAAAACAAAATACATCCAAATCTAAGGTTGCACAACAACAAAAACAAAAAACAAAAAACTCAGTCTGAATAAAGTGCAACCTCTAGATTTGGTAGCTCATCTCCTCATGGTACTTCTGCAACCTAAGGAAGTAGAAGAACAATAGGGGGTTTCCCGAATGTTGTTGAGAGGGATACAAAAGCCCCAACTATGAGAAAGCTAGAATAATGTTATTAGAAAGAGAAAAAGCAAAGGTTCAAAGAGATTTGACACATTTTACAAACGAATGGGTGGATTGCGGGGGTTTCCATCGTATCCTAGATCCAGAGGTTCTATCCAGTTATATGAGAGCATTGGACAAATTAGTCCATGATGAGGAGGTTGCCATGATACAGAAACAGTTGAGCAACTATATGCTTAGCACTGGTCCATTTGGGATGTATGCAATTAGAGATCGAGAGAATTTTTATTCTCGAGTGGTGGAACATGCATGGAGGTGCTACTCCACCTCTACAGAATTTGGCATTGTGGGTGCTATCACAGGTGGTAAACACTTCTTCTGCAGAGAGGTGTTGGAGCTCTCATTCTTTCATCCATAGGGTTAAAAGGAACAGGTTAAGTTTAGACCGGGCAAAGAGCTTGGTTTATGTTCACTTGCGATTGTTGTCCCATTACTATGATGATGCAAAGACTAATAAAGACCTTAAGGTTTGGGACAGAAATCCAAAGGAGCCCAATTTGGAGGATGAAGTGTTGCGATTAAAGCAATTAGAGGATGCTCCTATCCAGGATGATGATGATCAAGTTGAGATGCCACCCCCATCCGGTCCCTTGGTTTCCAGGTTCCATGCTTCAACACCAACAGCAGGGGCTTCATCTTCATCAGTTCCACAGTCAATGCCACAACTTCCAGAGCCACCATCTTCTTCATTGCCACCACGTGGAGGCTCACGTCCTATTCGTGGTGGAAGGAGGAGAGATTAGTAGATATATTCATAGTTTACTACTTTTGTCATAGATTAGACTTGTAGACTCTAGTTGTGAATTTGAACTTTTTTGTCTTACTCTTCTTAGTTTAGTGTGTATTGGGTTCTTGGTGGTGGCCAAGTGGCCTATTTTGTAAACATTATTATTTGAATTTTGGACATGACTCATGTTGACAGTTGCTCACTTGCTAGATAAGTTACTTGAATGTTTGATGATTTTATCTTCTAAATGTTTTATGTTTTATGATATGCTTAAAAATTTGATGTATGTTTGTAATTGCTAGAATTTAGATGGTTGATGCTCGAATAATTAATCATTGATGTACAATGGAATCATGGATTCCATATCTCTCTTGATCTATGTAAAAATATGCATGTTTTCATGTCTTCTACAACTAATTTGGTATTTGGGATGTTTTTCTGAATATAAATGCAAAAAAAATATAAAATATATATAGTAGGTGTTTCCGAGACACTTCGCTTCCTAGATTTTTGGGAAATGACGCTTCCGCATCCCGGCATCCAAAAAACTTCCCCGCTTCGTCCCCACTTTGTGCAACGTTGATCTAAACACTCAAGATGAGGATCCCATCATAGTTGGTCCCTTTAACCATGGCACTTGGCCATAAGTCTTCTCCCCTATCTTCCATCATTATTCACATGATACCTATCAATTGAAGGGTGGACCAAGGACATATGTCACTTCCCCTTGGGGGTTGGAAACATCTAATAGGGTGGTCTATAAGCCATTCCTTCCTACGGAGGTAACACTAGTGTGAATTCAAAGCCTTGATTTTGGAAGGGAAGCCTTATTTGAAGTGTCAAATTGCCCATCACTTTCAAGCATGGTCCACTTAAATGCAAAAATGATTAAATGTACATGACGATGTAGATGCTAGCATTGGATATTGTGTATAACTGTCAGGTGGTTCCACAGCCATGGTGAGCAACTTAACTAGGGCGTAAGTCTTTACGAGGAGCATATTGACACCCACAGATGGAGTGTTGGGAGCCATGGATCTCCAAGTTGTAGCAGAGCATCACACATAGCCATGGACACCTCCAACACCTACAGTGTTCTAGCACTTTGCCCTACATTGATGACTTTTATGGGATGATGCACATGGACGCAGCATGCCCCCAGCCGACTTAGCACTTCATGAGGGATTAGCAGTTGATCCAAGGCCCAAAGGAGGATTGTCTCACACCTTGCGACATGGGAGGGCTAGCACCACCATGAAAGCCCCTAATGTTGGAGTAGAGATAAGCATTTTGACCACCTGGAGACCCATGAGACCACTTTTCTACCCCAAAATCAAAACTGGAGTCCACAAAGGAAGATTGCCGGAGACCTAAGGGCCAACCCTTAGGAGATGATTTTAGATGGATTCTACACATCACATGGGACACCTAGCGCTCAACGCATTCCGTAGAATGGCCTATGCATGGATGACATTAGTATTCTCTCTCATATGACTCACACATGTGGGAGATTTCTTATGCTTTATCATTAGATATTATGGGACACCTAGCGCTCAACGCATTCCCTAGAATGGCTTACGCATGGATGACATTAGTATTCTCTCTCATATGAATCACACATGTAGGAGATTTCTTATGCTTTATCATTAGATATTAGGTCGGGTTGTGACCTAACTTTTTGTTGCACATTATTTTATGATTTTTAGGGGCATTAGGCTAAAATAGAACTTGTGACTCCTCATATAATAGAGGAGAGATCATCGTAACATTTCATCATCACACTTAGGATTTTCATCCTCTCTAGCAGAATTCAACCTTCTTTCTTGTGGAGAATTTGGAATCTATGAATATGTTTTGACATTTGGAGTTGATTTACTTATCTTTGGAGCTATTCTTTGGATCAATGCATGGAATATTTGCATGTTTTCTTGTAGGTGAACCTAATTGTTGAATAATTATTTTATACATGTCCAATTGATTCTAGGTTATGCTAATTGTGCACTAATTTGTTGAAGATATATTGAATGTTATCTAGATGATCTATTGCATGCATTACTCATACATACATGTGAATGAATGTCCTATTGGTGAACTTTTGTTACCTCTCTCATGAAAAATCCATTATCCTTTGCATAGATAATTGCTTAAAGATTTGCTGCTAGGGCATCAAAATTTTAGCTTCCTTAGAAACCGATCAGTTGTCCTATCAAATCATAGACTCCATTCTCTCGAGGAACAAAGGACTAATCTACTTTGTGGTGATCAAACACTTTCTTAGTCCATAAATTCTTCTCTCTCTAACTTCGGCCTCTTCAAGGATAAGCTCATGAATTAGGGTTAGTGTGAATCCCTAGACAATAAATATTTTGAGGATTGGCAAGTCCAAACATCAAAAGGAGCGTCTTTGCCACAAAAATCTATCCTCTTAGCGGGCATCCACTTTGGTTTTATCCATAGATTTATTTTCCCTAGTTGTTAGCCCAAGAGTAAAACCCTAGTTTGTGTTGCTTACACTTAGAGGCTTGCATGGTGGTTTCATGCAACTTTCTCTCACTGAAGTCATTATCGGAAACCCTTTCATTCCATCTTGGCCCTCGATCTCTCCAAAACTCAACTAATTAATCAAACCCTAGGCCATAGCTTGCGCTCCGTAAGTCGCTATAGAGAAAGTGAATTGCCTTCAATTCGAACCTTGAGCCATTGTTGTGTCTCTCTCCTGTAGAAGGCCTATTCGAGTCACCTTGTACCTTAACATTAGAATATCTATCTTAAGTGACCTTCTCACATACTGGGGCTCCTCCCACTGGTGAAAATCTATCAAGAGAAAGGGGGTTTTCCTGTGGTCACAATGAACCATCACCCATTGTTGTCACTTGGTCTAGTATTAGCCTTGTAGGGTGCCCCTTGTTGAGAAATCTTTAGGGCAAGAATTAGTGTTGATTTATGTTTTTCTTGATAATTGCTTGTGATTATATGTTAGCTTCTTTTTACTTTTATTATGTTCTAGTAATCAAACAATTACCAAACCATAAACTATGAAGATCACAAAAAGACAATGAACACAAAAGATAGGCTCCAAGCCAAGGGAAAACCCAGAAAATTATCTTCTTATAGAATAGATCAAAGTTAGAATTCCAAGACCCAAACACAAAGACAAAGTCCTTCCATAAGCCCCAAGTCATCTTTGTTTCCAACCTTCCTTAACCAAGTCAAACTCAACAAAGTCAATGCTAGTCAAGGATTAACAAGTGTGGTCAAACTATGATATTCAGACATGCAACTCTTCCTAGAATTTGTGGCCCCTACAGTATACCTATACCTTCGCACGTGTGGCAAAAACTAGGGCAGAATTTGCACATGTGACAAAAAAATCTCTCCTTTGACTCTCTTCAATTTTTTGACCCTTTTCTTTCTCTTCTTGGCACAGAAATCGAAGTGTGTGATGATGCTCCAGATGAAGTCGAATTGCACTGTATTTATACCCTTCTTGAAGGTCAAATAGGTGTCTTTCTAAGGCGACTTGGGCTTGTGGAGGACAACTCAACTATTTTGACTCAATTAAAAATTATTTTTACATCTTTTTCAAAGAGTCCAAATAGGACTTTGACTCAAGGACATTAATTTGACTCATGACACTACTTATTTTGACTTAACAAACCCTAGAAGCAAGAAGAACATGCTTGACCTAAATAATAATTTGACTTTGAGCATGAAACCAATGCTTGAAAAATAATAATAATAATTTTCTTTTCTTTTTTTGCATAAAATATATAATTACATGAGTACAATGACAACTACGAAGTCCGAACCTAGTTATAATTTTCAACAACCCTCTCCAAAGTCTGTTAGATTTTGTGGCAAAAAAACACACCACTATTACATCACTTTATTTGTGAGAATTTATTGTTCATCTAAGTCCTAACTTCTAAGCTAAGTGTTAATTTTAGGTATGTTCTATGCTAGAGCAATTTATTTCAATTTTCATAGTTAGCTCAATATCTTTTCTAGATTAGCAATCACATCCTCATTAAAGTAAATTGCAAATAGAACATAAATATAAATCGCAAAAGACAAGCCAAGACAAAAGGACACAAGATGTGGCACTAGCCAGGGACAAACCCCAATGTGGGGAAACCCTTGATCAATTCTTCTTATATGTTCTTCAATAGTTCAACAAAGAGAGAGAGAGAGAGATAGTACTTTGACAACTTAAGTCAACACTTTAACTTATCTAGATGAGAGCATAGATCATCTCTAAGAAGATGATACATGAGATTAGTTGAATACATGTTGCTTCAACTAATTCTCCAAGGTGACTCCTTCACCTATCATTGTGCTACATCTCGTCATCATGTTGCACCTCACCATGCTGTACCATGTTGCACCCATCATCACAATGCTGGACCTCATCACTATTGCACCTAATGTTGTACTGTTGTCCCATGTGTCATGATTGAACCATGTTAGCTATCCCATTGCTTGCTTGTTGTCCCTTGCATGCTTGATGTACCATTGCATGCTTGGTGTACTTGCTGCTAAGTACCATACAGCTCTCCCAATGTTAGTTTGTTGTCCCTTGCATGCTTGTTGTACCATTGCATGCTTGGTGTACTTGCTACTAAGTACCATATAGCTGTCCCAATGTTAGCTTGTTGTCCCTTGCATGTTGTTGTACCATTGCATGCTTGGTGTACTTACTGCTAAGTACCATATAGTTGTCCCTTGCATGCTTGTTGTACCATTGCATGCATGGTGTACTTGCTGCCAAGTACCATATAGCTGTCCCAATGTTAGTTTGTTGTCCCTTGCATGTTGTTGCACCATTGCATGCTTGGTGTACTTGCTGCTAAGTACCATATAGTTGTCCCAATGTTAGTTTGTTTTCCCTTGCATGCTATTGTACCATTGTGCTATACTTGCAGCACCATGAACTTGCTATATCATACTGCTGCACCTCACCCATTATGTTGCCCCTCATTATGCTATGATACACTTTTTCACTATACCCATCATGTTGCAGCATTCATCAACACGTTGCTGCAATATATCATCATCATTGCTACTTCCATCATCATGTTGCTTCAATGTATCATCATCATTGCTGCTTCCATCATCATGTTGCTTCAATGTATCATCATCATTGTTGCTTCCATCATCATGCTACTCCAATGTATCATCATCACTGTTTTGGGGCTTCTCTGTTTGCTGCATTGCATGACTAGTTAGGGCATTCTAATAGCATTCCTAACAGCCTTTAAAATGTGACCAGAATAGCCCTCCACAACTGCAGCTGCCTTTCTAGGAGGGGAGGAAAGCCTTGGCTGCAATGCTCCGCTGTTCCAACCCCTATTCCACCCTTCGGCCTCCTCTTATCTAATGCGGCTTGCTATAGCAAGTTGTCCCTTAGTTGCGGCAGCCCTTTTAAGGGATATTCCTTCACCTAACCACCCAAAAACATTCCCCCTGCCTCTCAACCTCAAGATATGGGTTGCCGCCCTCTTCAACAACTCCTCGGCCTCCTGGAATAGCCTCCTAACTCCTTGTTGTTCTCTTCTAGGCTTGTTGCAGCTAGGGTATATTCATACCACCCTTAGGACAGCGTATAGGCTTCCTTTTTGATACCGTCTTAAGGTCTCTCCTTAGACCCTTCATGACTGTGTATTATACTTCTTCATAGGGCAGCGTAGGGCTTCTCCATAGGGCAACGTAGGGCCTCTCCATAGGGTTGCGTTAGGGCTTCTCCATAGGGCAACGTAGGGCCTCTCCATAGGGTTGTGTTAGGGCTTCTCCATAGGGCAGCGTAGGGCCTAGGGCACTCCCTCTAGATTAGGGCAGCGTTATCCCTTAGGATCTCTCCTCCTACTAAAACCCAAAGACAAGTAGAGAGGAAAAGAACCCAAGTGTGTGTTGAAATCACTTGAAGGCCACCTCTATTTATACTAAAACATTGAGCACAAGTGGGGTTTATTTGGTTGTTGGCCGACCTTGACGAATAGTCCCATAACACTACTAAATTCATATCTCCATGAATACTTATTGGAATCGGATGATCTTTAGATCAATCCTACACCTCTCAATGAGAGGGATCCAAGAAAAATATCAGCAACCATTAATAGGATGACCGACATGGAGTTTGGCCCTAGTTGCCAATTTTAACACTCCCTCTCAACTAGGGAGAACTCCATCCGCTGATTCATATGTCCGACTGTACCATCTCTGCCATCAGTTCCCTGCACTGCTCTGCTTTGCTGAGCATTGCTCTGTTATGCTCTGCTCTGCTGAACCATGAAGAACAAGAATTGATCAAGAATGTCTAATACCATTCTCTACTGACCCGAAGTCAATTTCATCTGAAGAGAGTGTGTCATATCACTCTTACTGACCCGAAGTCAGTTTTATTGATCCTAGATCAATATCACAAGAGAGTGTCTCAAACCACTCATACTGATCCCAGATCAGTTGGAGGTCATCCTAGCATAGGGAGTACGGTAGATACAATGATGCGTCCATCGATAGTACTACTATGGTCCCTAACCCCATTTCCTTGCTCATTGATCAGATGAGAGGTACTTCCCATGAGTCCCAGACTGCATGGGTAGGATGCCTCGACAAGAGATCTAATCATCCTGTCCCACAAGAGAACTAATCATCCTGTCCACAAGAGAACTAATAATCTTGTCCCAAAGTCGCCATGGGGTATCACAGGGGAAGGTTGAGCCATTCACCTTGTACACAGCGCACCATTAAGGGAGGGTGAGTCGCCCTATGGTCGTGTGTTGCTCCAATAAGTACCCCAAGCCCCCCAGAGCTCCTAGATCTCAATGCATGCAACATGCAGGACCCTTACAAGAAGGTCTCTCAACGACTCCAAGTTGTTCGGGAAAGTCACAGATTTGACCTTTCCACAGGGGTTTGACCAAATGTCTGCGACCTATACATCAGTCTCAATGCGATGGAGCCTCCTGGCTCAACGACTTACCATATCCCAGATAAGGTAGTATCTGATGTCTATCTATTGGAGCAATCATTGAATACGGGATTCCTCAACAATCGAATCCCCCCTGGTGATCTCACTCTCCACTTGTTTTGGGTTTTTGGTGGAAGAGGAGGTCTAAAGAAAATGCCTTCTATGCAGCCCAAAGAAGGGTCATCTAGGAGAGCCCTAGCCGCAGACTTGTAGGAGATCTAGCCGCAAATCTAAGAGGCCCTAATCCACAGCTAAAGGAAGCCCTAATCCGCAGCAAAGGGAAGGCCCTAATCCGCAGCAAAAAGAAACCCTACGCTACCCTACCTAAGGGTGGTATGATGTTAAAATTGGCAACTAGGGCCAAACTCCATGTGGGTCATCTTATTCATGGCTGATAATATTTTTATTAGATTCCTCTCGTCGAGAGGTGTAGGATTGATCTAAAGATCGTCTGATTCCGATAAGTATTTATGGAGATATGAATTTATTTTGATTATGGAATAATTATCAAGCCGACCAGCAACTCATATAGGCTCAGAAGCGCAACAGTCGTATCTGTTCAATTATCAACAGTTGTGTATAAATACAGGAGGTCTTTTCCTCATTTGGAATCACTCAACTCATCACATCTCTCTCTCTCTCCTACGCAGAAAAGAGGCTCTTCTCCTACTGCGCAAAAAGAGACTCTTCTTTCACACGTGGAAGGAAGACGCAGAATTTAGGGCTGCAATTGCAAATCAGAAGTTTGACAAGCATTGACCATCAGACTCTCTCTCAGAACTGTGTTGTAAGTGAATCCGGATCTCCTCTGAAGGCCACATTTTTTGGTGAAGGAATCAAGCCGATCTAACGGTCGGTTTGGAAGATATTGTCTGCCCTAGTTTGGCTGATCTAGGGTTTGTTGCTGCTGATGTAAATCAGATTTATGTACTATTTCTCTCTGTTGAATTATTGAAGATAAAGGAAGATTTG
>APFE031759129.1:180403-219342 GCA_000404065.3 Pinus taeda | reverse complement strand
GAGCTAACTATGAAAATTGAAATAAATTGCTCTAAGCATAGAACATACCTAAACTTAACATGGTATCAGAGCTGAGGTGAAGACAATGCCCAAGCAAGAGTGAAAGAGCAATCACCGAAGACAGTTAGGAAAGGACAAAAGGATCGAAGGTGAAATCAAAGCAGAGAATATTATCTGAATGGCACAGCGGAATATGGCCTACCTAAAGATCACTTCATTGGGAAGACTAGATCTCGGGGTGGAAGGAAAGGGAGATAACTAGTTCGGCCATTATGCGAAGGAGTGTCTGAATGGCAGGGACACATCACTTGATGATGATAACAATCATTCCAGGGACATCTTCAATGGTCAGAGGAATGACAGGTAATGCAGGTCATCAAGGAAACAGCCGACTCTTCAGAGAAAGCAAGGAACCCCAGGTATGAAGAATCAAATGTTGTTTTTGAGAAGATAAAGAAGCGCTATCTCGTATTGGCTCTCTCCTTCAGATTCTTGGGAATCTGGCTTATCTATTATAGTGCTTCAAGGCACTTCATCAAATGGAAGGGTGCTCTCTCTAATTTGGTAGAGATGGAAACAATCGTGGGATTATACTTGGAGTCGATGCCACCTATTCCGAAAAGGATGTAGGGAATGTTACCCCTCAATTGAATGAGGGTAACTCGATCTTTTATGTCCCTGATCACAAGAAGAACCTCGTGTCCATTTCACCAATGGATGTCAAAGGATACAAGGTGGCATTCATCGATGGAAAGGTACGTGTTTGAAAATGAAATTTTCAAAGATGCTTTTACTCATGGGTTCAGGGTTGGCAATTTGTGTCAAGTTGCAGGATGGTCCATTGGGGATCATGACATATCTCATCTATAACACCTGAGATCTACTTTATGAGGCCCTAACCGATGTGAGTCAGATGTTGACTCGGATACCTGAATTCAAGAAGAGCATGACGGTACATGTCTGAGATGTACAGAAGGAAAATCTTACAAGGGGACCATTCCCCTCATGTAGCAAAAGTCCACAGGTTTGGAACAACCCGAGGGGTTTGAGATTCATGATTGGGAATCTCATGTATATAGGTGGAAGAAATCCCTTTATGGCTTGAAGTAAAACACCTCGGGCCTAATATGAGAGGATTGATAGTTGTCTGATGAAGCTAAGATTCACTAAAAGTGACGCTGATCCAAACCATTGTTTGAAGGTTGTGGATGATAGACCTCTCATACTGGCACCTTCTGAGAAACAACCTATTTCTGACAGGTGCAGACCCTCTCACTTGCAGAAGTAAGAGGGAGTTGGATTCCAGATATGGAATGGTAAACTGCAAGCCCGTGACTACCTCGAGGATCTTAACTTTTAGAAGTTATATGGTGGTGATGCCGGACCAGATTTGGGAAATGCCTCTCAGTTTCATAAACTCATCTGCATTGATGTTCTTGGTGAACTTCCGTTTTTATATATGCTTTGCATTTAGCATGGTGAGCTCATATTTGGTTGAGCCTCACTAGATTGGTGCCAAGAATCTTCTAAGATATCTTTAGGGCACAATCTCTCATGGATTGAGATACACTGCCGAAAATATGAAGCTGCATGATTATTCGAATGCTAACTGGGCAGACAGTCTGGAGGATCGCTCGACCACTTCTAAGTGTTGGTTCTCTCTGGATTCTGCTTCGATATCATGGATGAGCAGAAAGCAGAAGTCGGTTGCTATAAGCACCGCCGAAACCGAATACATAGCTACGAGTATGATCTCATGTAAAGCTGCCTGGTTGTGGAAGCTCATCAGTGAGTTATTTGTACACATGATGAATACCACAGTGATTCTTTGTGACAACCAGGGGGGATTCGATTATTGAGGAACCCTGTATTCGATGATTGCTCCAGCAGATAGACATCAAATACTACCTTATCTGGGATATGGTAAGTCGATGAGCGAGGAGGCTCCATTGCATTGAGACCGATGTACATATCGCAGACACTTTGTCAAAGCCCCGGGGAAAGGTCAAATTTGTGATTTTCTCGAACGATTTGGAGTCGTTGAGAGACCTTCAAATAAAGGTCCTACATGTTGCATGCACTGAGCTCTGGGAGCTCTAGGGGACTTGGGGTACTTACTGGAGCGACATAGGACCACAAGGCGACTCATCCTCCCCTGGTGGTGCGCTATCTACAAAGTGACAGGTTCAACCTTTCCCTGTGATACCTCGTGGTGACTATGGAACAGGATGATTAGTTCTCCTGTGGGCCGGGATGATTAGTTCTCCCGTGGCAACTATGGAACAGGATGATTAGTTCTCTTGTGGGCCAGGATGATTAGTTCTCCCGTGGCGACTGTGAACCAAGATGATTAGTTCTCCTGTGGACCAGGATGATTAGTTCTCCTGTGGCGACCAATGGACAGGATGATTCATTCCCCTGTTGAGGCATCCTACCCATGCAATCTAGGACTCATGGGAAGTACCTCTCATCTGATCAATGAGCAGGGAAATGGGGTTAGGGACCATAGTATCTATCGATGGACACATCATTGTATCTACCGTACTCCCTATGCTATGATGACCTCCATTGATCTGGGATCAACAAAACTGATCTGGGATCAGTATGAGTGGTTTGAGACACTCTCTTGTGATATTGATCTGGGATCAATAAAACTGACTTCGGGTCAGTAGAGAATGGTATGAGACATTCTCGATCAATTCTTCTTCTTCATGGTTTAGCAGAGTAGAGCAAAACTGAGCAGAGCAAAGCTCAGCAGAGTAGAGCAGTGCAGGGCACTGATGGCAGAGATAGTATAGTCGGACATATGGATCAATGGACGGAGTTCTCCCTAGTTGAGAGGGAGCATTAAAATTGGCAACTAGGGCCAAACTCCATGTGGGTCATCTTATTTATGGCAACAGATATTTTTCTTGGATCCTTCTCATTGAGAGGTGTAGGATTGATCTAAAGATCATCCAATTCCGATAAGTATTCATGGAGATATGAATTTATTAGCGTTATGGGACAATTCGTCAAGGTCGGCCAGCAACCAAATAAACCCCACTTGTGCTCAACGTTTTAGTATAAATAAAGGAGGACTTCAAGTCATTTAACACTCATCTCTTATGATCTCACTCTCCACTCATTTTTGGGTTTTTGGTGGAAGAGGAGGTCTAAAGGAGATACCTTCTACGCAGCCCAAAGAAGGGTCATCTAGGAGAGCCCTAGCCACAAACTTGTAGGAGATCTAGTCGCAGATCTAAGAGGCCCTAATCCGCAGCTAGAAGAGCCCTAATCTGCAGCAAAGGGAAGGCCCTAATCCGCAGATAGAGGAAGACCTATGCTTCCCTACCTAAGGGTGGTATGAAGATGCCCTAGCCGCAGCAAGAGAGGATCAAGAAGAGGACAGTTTGTTGGGTTGATTTGCGGACTGTCCTAGGACTATTTGAGGGTTGTCAAGTTAAGTCCAAGTTGTTGTTCAAGGGCCGAGTTGCTGGGTAGTGAAGGCCGAAGAGCTAAAGGGACAAAACGCTGAAGAAGGAGGTGTGTTTGGGCATGCGTAGGGACTGTCTCATGACAGTGCTAGACCGCAGGCCTTAGCAGACAGAAAGAACTACGTAGAGGGTTGTTAAGGTGGACTAACCCTCAGAAGGCAGCGTGGACAAAGAGGAGGCTTCACTAGGAATGTTGCAAACCTTTGAGGGTTGGTTTGTGGACTGTCATAAGGGTTTAGGGTTGCAACACGTGCCCTAACCAATGTTGTCGCAAACGCAGAAGCAAACATCAGTTCAACAGTGTTTTGCAAGGGTGTTGGATCCTAGTTTAAGATCAATACTACAGTTGGTTGATGTACTGAAAGGTCACCTAGCTGCTGTTGTTGTAGGTGATAGCAGGGCATGTTTGGGTATGATATGCTAGACATATTATGGGATAGAAGCTGTATGTACAGCAGCATGTATAGGTACAACTGTTGCAGTGGAAGCAGTATGTACAGCAGCATGTATATGTACAATTGTTGCATAGTGGAGGCAGTGTGTACAGCAGCATGTATAGGTACAACTATAATGATTGCAGCGTAGTAGAGGCAGTATGTACAACAGCTTGTATGGGTACAACTGTGAGTGGTGCAGCATAGTGCACTGTGATGGGTACAACCATGACTGGTTGCATTTCCGTGACAAGAGCAGTTCAGTGAATGGGTGTGTTATCTCAAAATCAGGCCCTGGAAGACTGCAGACCAGGAAGACTTCAAGTAACTGTTTCAGACCAATCTTTTAGCTAAGGCTTAGCCTCCTTAGCCCGAGAGGGCTCTCTCAAAGGGTTTAAGATTTGCAATTGTGATTGAGATGGCTAACTCTTCTATGAAACAAATAGGAATGAGGCTGGTAAAATCTAAATTAACAAGCATCCATTGGGCTCATGGAGTCATATGTTACTCAACATTAACAGTGAATTGGCTTTGCAATGAAATCAAGGCATTCAGACTTCAATACACATAAAGTACAGCAGACACAAAGGGACAGTATATGAGTACATGAAGGAAATTAGAACACAGCATGTGATTTTTAAGTAATCAAGTACCCATCAAACTGTAAACAACATGAAAGACAACAAGAGGAATTCATACATTGAAGTCACTATGATTCTTGAGCAGCTGAAACCATTCACTGTATTATCAAAATAAACAGAGTCTTTACATAAGCTTGTCAACAGAACTTTTTTACATAAACTTCCAACCCTGTGTACATTGCTCTTTTTCCTATTTATAGAGCTCTTCTACCTGATTGAGATTCCTCCTCAAGCATGAGGGGAACTCGAAATCTACTTCTAATGACGCCTAATCAACTTTTAACTGGCTATTAAATGTAACAAACTTCAACTAGACTTTCCAGAGATCTAAATCAAGTAGGATTCTAACACCATGTTATGCTAATAATAGCCTTGGTTACAATGGTTCTCGTTCTTTGACATCTGGTTCCTTTCAGTTTGGCTGTGATGGGTGTTCAAGGCTCCATGCTGGTCTTCTATGCCACATCCTCTCCATTGTCCTGAAATATAGGAAACTACCCTTGCTTATCGGTCCTTACAATTTTCAAATCCACAGAAGCAGGTCCTTCATCTTTGGTTTTCCAAAATGTGACAGATGGCCACGTCCTTGATGTGTTGTCCACCTCCTTTATATTCAAAAGCAAAAACTCCTTTAAGCTGTCTTGACATATTTTGAACCATGGTAAAGGTGCTTATTTTATGACAAAAGTTAAAAGTTGGACCTGAATCCATACTTTTCCACCTGTCTTGACTTGGTTGAATCTTAATAGCTTCAACTGATGCCGTGCATACCTTGTAGACATTCACCTTTGAAAATTCCCACTCATTCAAAACCGGTTAATTGAAATTGGACTGTTTAGCTTCAGCAGTTTCGTAGCGCGCTACGAAACTGCTGAGTTGCTTCAAAAATCATAGTTTCAACCCAAAACTTTACTTATTTTAGCACTTTGCTATCAAAACCTTCTTTCAACTGTTCCAAGACCTTTCAAAACTGAATGGAAATGCAGGATTCTTCAAGAAAGATGATACTAAGCAAAATCATCAAAATTCGAAACATAGCCTTACTTGAAATGGGATTTCATTAAGAAGATTCCTTCAGCTGGCCTAACTGTACCTTTAAGTCTTCAATTTGTTTCTTCATGACCTTGATCCCAGCTCTTAATTGCATATTAATCATTCTGATGAATTTTGCTTCTTTAATTGCCGGTTCTGTCCAGGTATGGAATTGAGTATTACAGTCAACCACCTCTGAAGTTGTTTTGTCTTCCCATAAGGTCTTCATTCTGTAATAATTAGCTTGTTGTATGGCATGTTTCCTGGCAGCTTTCTTCAGTCTGGCAATCTCAAGGTTGGTAAATTCCAATCTCCTTTTCAAATCTTCCATACTATCTTCTTTATGAGTGGCAACTGTTTTGCCTTTGTCCTTTCTTTCACGAGGTTGTATCTCTTCCCCTGTTTCATCTGTCCTTGGCGGTACCTCCTGTACTTGTTTAAACTTCCTTGTTATGGGTCTCCTGGGCTTGAAAACAAATTGTTCAACTTGCTCATCAAACTTGAGTTTCTTTGAGGCTTTAGCTTTCTTTGTCTTCTCTTTTCCTGACTGCATCAAATCATCTTGAACTAGTGGGGACTCTTCAAAGTCAATTGCCTACAATAAATCATTTAAATTTCCCTTCGAAGCAGGACTTTCTTCAATAGCTACTGACTTACCCTTTTCTTTAGCCACCTGGCTCCTCGTTCTTCTTCTTTGAACTACTCCACCCGTGCTTGATTCATGTGCAGTCTCTTTGACCTGAGCTTTTTCTTTAATTGACTGCTGAGGTGTATCTTGAATGGTCAGTGGCTTTGCAGACTCTCTAACTTCTTTCCTTGCCTTTAACTTTGAAAACCTCTTGGCTCTTGTTTCTGTTTGAAGACCTGCTGTTGTAAGATCTTTTGCAGCTAGAGGGCTGAGACCGGTCTAGCTTTTGAAACCAGCCATGAATATAAATGTATTCCAGTCTTTGCCTACCTTTTGAAGTTCATGCAAAACAAGTAACTTAATCAAGCCATGGTGAAACAAAGAAGTTTCACAAGCCTCTTTTCTCAATTGCACCTTGTCACACATTTTACTCAAACTACGGAATAAGTAAAAAGGTAGATCAATAGAAGCCTTCCCTGTGAAATGCAAAAGGAGTTTGAAATGGTACGAATACACCCTGTTATATCTTCCTTCACAGGTCAAGTATTTCTGTATACAGGTGAGCAAATGTGCATAGGACTCTTTGACATAGCTCCTAGGAACAGACTTGCTCAAATCCGAGTTAACGATTCCTTCTTTAAAAACTCTTTGCATGGATTCATGTCAAATTTGAAATTCTTGAACCAATTTTCTTGCCCTCGTGGAATCTCTATCACTGTGGATATCATATCTGGCGAGACCTGCAATTCCATCATAGCCACCCTTGAGTTTAATCCTGTAAAATTTAGTGCAAATTCTTTAGTCACCTGTGCATGACCTCCTTGTAACTTCCTGCGAAAATTCCAACATCTGGCTTTTTTAAATGCCTTCTCCACATCTATGTTCTTCAATGTTATATCCAAACCTTTAGGCTCGTTTCTCAGACATTTGCCTGATCTGTGTTCTTTCTTCTCTATTGATCTCTCCATGAAATTTTAATGACCTGTAAGCAGGGAATGCTAGCTTTGTTCAAACTGTAAACTCTGCCTCGCCTGATTTACTGCCTCGCCTGATTTGTTGCCTCGCTTGATTACAATGTTATTTAAAATTGAAATCTTGCCTATTATAGTTTTTTTTTTTTAAATTGCAATCTTGCAGATTTGTTTTCATGCAAGGCTTACAATCATCATTAAAACTTGTACATAGGTGGCCTTTCTTGGAACTTGTATTCCGTGTATCAACGAATCTAATGGTTGTGATAATGGAGATGGGTGGTGGGACGTGATAAGTGGAGTACATGAACTGACAAAGGATGACGCAGCCATAGATTTACTTAACGGATTTGACATTTGGGAAAGATTCGCTGCGAAATGCACGAATCTCTGATTTTGCAGCGCGGTTAGTTTAAATTTTGAATGATGCTCTGCGAAATCACCTAATGACGTATCGCGCTGCGAAAACACTTAATGAGCTTTTGCGTTGCGAAACTGCTAAACAGAGTAAATGCGCTGCGAAAACACTTTAGAAAGGTTACATGCGCTACGCAATTACCTAAAAGGCTTTGTGGTGGATAACCAAGTAACACATGACTATAAGATCGGTGATGAAAGAGGGTGACCAGTGGTAGATAAGAATACATGCTTGACTCATGACCTCCTAAGACTCAAACTTTAAGGAAAAAACGAAATCAACTTAGACTAACACTGACCTTTGTCATCAGGCTAGGATGAGAAATTTTAGCATTAGATTTCTTAAGTGATAACAGGGTGCAGCATGATGACGAGATGCAGCATGATGGAGAATCAGTTGAAGCAGCTTGTCTTCAACTGATCTCATGTATCATCTTCTTAGAGATGATCTATGCTCTTATCTAGATAAGTCAAAGTGTTGACTTTTGTTGTAAGTGTACTATCTCTCTCTCTGTGTTGAACTCTTGAAGAACATATAAGAAGAATTGATCAAGGGTTTCCCCACATTGGGGTTTGTCCCTAGCTAGCGCCGCATCTTATGTCCTCTTGTCTTGGCTTGTCTTCTGCGATTTATGTTTATGTTCTATCTGCAGTTTACTTTAATGCTGATGTGATTGCTAATCTGAAAAAGATATTGAGCTAACTATGAAATTGAAATAAATTGCTCTAAGCATAGAACATACCTAAACTAAACAGGATGACTAGTCTTAGTGGACTCCAGACCCTGTTGATCCAACATTTATTATAGATTACTCAAATTTTATTGTGATTTGTGTGTTTGCTTGAATTTGTCAATTTTATAAAATTTGAAGTTTGAATTCGTCAATTTTATTGTGCAGGTTCCATTTACATCATCATCATGGCAACTTCCAGTTCATCCATTCATAATCAGGAATAAGAAATTGAATTTGCCCCTTTGTTGATCCAAAGTCACCAATTTGGAAATATGTAATTGTTGTAGGGAAGATCCAAGAAGGGGGATCATTGGCATGGGTTTGCGGTGAATGTCAAAAGGAGTTTTAGGGATCATACACCCAGGTTAAAGCACATTTACTTGGGTTAAGAGGCAATGGGATTCGAATATATACTGAACCACCTAAAGAGAATGGAACAGAAGGAAAAGGTTTAGTCAAGGAAAAACTTGCAAAATATCAAAACGAACAAGATGACACAGATGCTAAAGCAAATGAGGCAAATATTATCTCTTAATTCAAACAACCAACAAGGTTGGGAGCATCTTCATCAAAGCCTCCACTTCCCTTTTATGGAATTGGCAACCCTGGTTCAAAACAGTCTAGTTTGGGACCGCTTAAAAGGAGTTTTAATAATGATATGTAATTGTTGTAGGGAAGATCCAAGGAGGGGGATCACTGACATGGGTTTGCAGTGAATGTCAAAAGGAGTTTAAGGAATCATACACCCAAGTTAAAGCACATTTACTTGGGTTAAGAGGCAATGGGATTTGAATATATATTGACCCACCTAAAGATAATGGTACAGAAGGAAAAGGTTTAAGCAAGGAAAAACTTGCAAAATATCAAAAAGAACAAGATGACACAGATGCTAAAGCAAATGAGGCAAATATTATCTCTCAATTCAAACAACCAACAAGGTTGGGAGCATCTTCATCAAAGCCTCCACTTCCCTATTATGGAATTGGCAACCCTGGTTCAAAGCGGCCTAGTTTGGGACCACTTGAAAGGAGTTTTAATAATGATGCTCGAGAGAAAGAAGATGCAGCTATAGGTCAATGCATTTATGCAAATGGCCTTCCCTTTAACCTTGTGCGATCTATTTACTAGGAAAAGATGATAAAAGCAGTAAATGAAGCCCCAAAAAGGTACACAAAACCCTAAATATGAGAAGGTTTGCACTACAGTGTTGAGTGCTAAGAAGTGGAGGCTAAATTAAGCCCCATTCGTAAGTCATAGCGCATTTCAAGGGTGTCCATCATTTCTGACGGATGGAAAAATCAAAGGAATAGGCCTTTGATCAATGTGATTGCTCATAGCTCAAAAGGGGCAATGTTTTTTAAGGCAGTGGATTGTGAGGGGCAACTGAAAGGTTCCCAATTCATTGTTGACATCTTGATTGAAGTAATTGTATTGGTGGGGCCAGAAAATGCTGTCTAGGTAATAACTAACAATGCAATGGTGTGTAGAGCAGCAAACCTAATTATTGAAGTCAAATATCAACACATCTTTTGGACCCCTTGTGTTGTACATTCATTGAAACTCATGTTGACCAATATGAGGAAGCAAATTGAGTGGATTCAAGTTATTTTTGAAGAGGCAAAAGAAATTTTAAGCCTTCATCACAAACCACCACATATCCCAAAGCATATACAGGGAATTTGTGAAGTTGGAATGCCTTAAGGTACCAAAACTTTAAAGTTTATTTCATAAATTCTAATTTCTATGACTCTAAATTCAAATGTGTAAATTGGATTCTCAAATATCATGATTCATGAATCAAAATAGGTATTTAATCAATTATGATTTTTTATTTATTGAAACAATGGCACTTGCAGGTCGTTGAGACTCGTTTTGCTTCTCACATTATAGTCCTAACAAGGCTTATGCAGGTGAAAGAAGCATTACAATCAATGGTATGCAGTTTTGTTTGGAATCGATAGAAGCAACCCCAATCTGAAAGAGCACAAGCAGTGAAAAAGTTGGTTATTAATGATAAATGGTGGGATAGGGTGGAATACCACTTGGCATTTACTAAGCCAATTGTGGATTTGTTTTACATGTTTGAAACATATATGCCTAATTCGGGAGAGGTGTATAGAGAAGATAAGGGTGGTTATAAATGCCAAGGAGAAGGACTCAGATGAAGTCCTTTACAGAGAAGTAAAAGATATATTGCACAAAAGGTGGAACAAGATGACCACCCCATTCCACCTTTTGGCCTATGCAGTGAATCCAAAATATTATTCTGCAGAGTTTCTAAGTGATCCAGAAAGAACTGCACCAAACAAAGACCCAGAAATCTCACAAGGATTTAAGAAAGCTTTTAGAAAGCTATTCATAGATCCTGAAATTGGGATTCGGATTCGTTCAGAGTTTGCTCATTTTGTGGGATTAGAGGGTTTGGGTGTAGATATTGATTCTATGTAGGACAAGACCAAATTAGGTCCAATTGATTGGTGGAACTACTATGGTGGGGAACTTCCACATATCCAAAAATTGGGCATCAAGATCTTGTCACAGGTTGTTAGTTCCTCTTCAGCAAAAAAGAACTAGAGCACATATGGCTTCATCCATTGGGTGAAGCAAAACAGATTGGGCTCCAAGAAGGATAAGGTACTAGAATATGTGCATTCGAATATTCGCCTTCTGTCATACAATAGTGAAAACTACAAATTTGGGCCCACCAAACTATGGGAAGTGAAACCAAAGTTGCCTAACTTAGATATGATTTTGAATGCCATGTCTCATATGACTTTGTTTGATAAGGAGGCACTAATAGTTGGATCTTCAAATGGACATGGCAGCAATGCTCTCACTCCGGGAGAGAATGTGGATCTTAATTACATGGATCAAGACATATTTGATGATATGTAAATGTAATTTATGATGATGTTTTAAACTTTTGAATAATGAACATTGAATACCATAATATGACATATGACAGTGGACTGTCAGTCATAGTTCAAAGTTCATTTTGTACTTTGTACCGTGTAGTGTGCATTATTAATTTTGGCGATGATGATGTCATGTTATAATAATCACTAATGATCAGTGTTGTTAAAATCGCGATATTATCGTATAATCGCGATATTTTCAACAAAAAGATAAAATCGTGCTTAGTACTCGGATTTTTTTGATTTTTTGGGAAAAAATCATGGGGAAATTTTATTTTATTTTTTTTGGTCTGAGGAAGAGGAGGTGACCCAAGCCACCCCTGTCACAAGTAGAGGACGTGGTCTACCTCCTGTAGCTCCTAGTTCTTCAGCTTCTAGAGCACAGCAGACTCCATAGTCTACTGCGGCCTGCCAACTCCACCGACGTCTACATCTAGAGGGGCAAAGGAAATTAGTAGTATTAGACTTTAGTTATTTGGTTCATTTCATTGTATATGACATTTATGACTCATGATATGAGATAAACATTATTATATTTTTTTCGTTGATATTTTTGAGGTTGAGTTGGGAACCAGGAGTCAAGACTTACTATTCACGGACATGATTCACTATTATGTGTGATTTTACACCTTAGAAATGATATTAAACATCTTATATATTAGTTCTTTTATCATATTTATGTGTCAATGTATTTATTTTATGTTGTAGATGGTTTAGACATTAAAAATTTGAAAAAAAATGAATATTTTTGTACCAAACGATTTTTTCCTGATTATTACTGATTTTTTCCCGATTATTACGATTTTTTCCTCACACCGATATTATCCCAATAACGATTAGTGCAACATTGCTAATGATGATGACAATGTTTATGTTGAATTGATGATGATGTTTTGCTTATGTTGAATTCATGATGATGAACATGTATTTTTAGATATAGAATCTAGATTTTTTGAGATGAATGGTAATATGAATAATGAAATTCTTATTTTGTTATATCTTATTCGGATTTTTTGAAAATTTGTCATATTTGTTTCAAACATCGTATCTGTATCCGTCCCCCTATCCATTTCAGTGCAACTTAGCTTCTAAGTAGGATGATTATCTCCAACAAATACCCTTCAACCATGTGAAAGGAAGGATAAACCCAAGCTACCAAAAGACACACATCCTGTGAAATGCTTCTGAAAATGCAACTTTGAATTGGAGTTTCAGGCATTAACAACCATCATCAATTTCAATGAGGTTCTATGGATCAAGAGAAAGGATGGATGGGAGTAGTGTTCTGTTTTGGAGAAAAGCCAATGTTTTGGAACTGTGAATGTTTTCCCTTCTCTCTGTGTTATTTGCAATCTTCTTGTTGTGGTCATGGGATGGGATTCCCCTTTCATATTCATGGGCAATTAGAATTGCTTGCTCCAAAATGTACATTGTTGTGAATTTATACTGAGTTAGAGATCCTCATATTGCGGTTTTATAGACCCTATCTTGCCTTGGGTGGAAAAAAGAAACATATACTCGTATCCCATGGGTAGAATGCATTTCTAATCTTTGTAAAAAGTCTTCGGTGGCTTGGATTTGTTGTCTTTGATATTATAATTGCGGATTGAGTATGATTGCTTGCTTTGGATCCTAGACCTGGAAGCAATGTCACAATCATGCGCTTGCACCTCTTACAGGAAGTCAATGGATGGGCTCTCACTGACTTGTACACCAGACCTAAAAATTATGAATAAGGTATCCGATGCCTTTGCTGATAAACTTCATTCAATAGAAATGAAAAGAAATTTATATAAATGCCTACTAATGACTAGAATAGGTCAATTTGACTAGAAAGTATAACATAACAAAACAGCAATATGGGGAGTAAAAAAGACACCTCCCAGGAGTACAAATCCCCATACCACTTCTAGCCTAGTTTCAAATCTTTCTTTTGAATCCAAATATATCCCTCTTCCTTGCATGTTATTTTATGTGAAATGCTAAAATAACTGAAACGTCCAACATTTCAAAAACATGCATTGCATAAGTTACTGCTCATTTGCATACAAAATTACTTATTCTATCCTAACAACACAGTTCTCCATGAAACACATTGGATATAACAGCTTTGCAAATAAAACTACCTGAACTACAGTGGATAATTAGTGTATAGTTTATCAAAAGAGACTTTAATCACAATATCCATAGATTCAAACATAGCATTAAAAACATAAGCTAGAAATTCAGCATACATTAAGCAAGCTTGACATTGCAGAGAAATCGAAAGGATTTGGTGCTCCTGTGCCTGGATTTGATGCAGCCCTCCTTTGTCCACTGCTTGTAGAACTTTCAGAATTTGATGATGCTGTCTCCACTTTAGTTCCCTTGCTGTCAGATCCATTTGACTTCTTTTCTGGAAAATTCACAAATCAATCATACATTAGTTAAATGATCTTGCCTCCTTGCATTTATTATTTCTTCTTTCCTTTAAACAATGAAATGTTGCATCAAAATGTAATCCTTCCATCCCAAAGGTCAGGATGCACTAATAAAAATTCAATTCAATTACATAATATCACATTCTTGAATACCTAATTATGGAAGAAAATGAAGTGAAATGTTCATAAAGGAATTAAGCATGAAAGCATAAATGCATCATAAAAAATTAAAATAATCGAGTGGAAGAAAACATGAACACAATGGATAAACCCCAAATATCAGAAAGCGTACCAGAAGAAGACAAAATGCATTGTTGCAGTTCGAACAAGCAATGGAGATGGTTAAGGCCTCCCACCATTCCCCCATGGATGAGTCATTATAAGTAATACATTGAATAATTGTGAAGAAGACAAATAGCATAATAGCCATACTACTAAGCATGCAGGTATGCATCCCTACGGAAGGATGTGATACCTAGTAATAAAGATATATATGTATACAATATCTATTGGGGTATATAACTAGTCAACCCTTTTAGAGATATTTCAACCTCGAATTCTGGAAAATAAGTTCTGATGCCCTTTTTCGATCTTTAACAGGAAGTGTAAATAGGTGCAGCATTCTGGAGTGACATTGAAAGTGACAAAAGAGAAATTGAACTACAATCCATTTGAAAATAAACCTCATAGATTGATGTAGTATATTGAGAAACACAAACCTCAGAAAGCATACCTGAAGAAGACCAAAATGTGCCATTGCAATTCCAACAAGCAATGGAGATGGATAAAGGCCTTTCGCCATTCTCCCATGGGTAAATAATAAAATATAACAAATGTATTGAATAAACACATATTGGCAATTGCAAAGAATACAGATAGCATACCACCATTCCCCCATGAGTGAGTCACCATAAGAAATATATACTGAATGGTTGTAAACAAGACTAATAGCATAGTATCCATACTACTCAGCATGCAAGGATGCATCCCTCTGGAAAGATGTGATACTTTTGTAATCAAGATATATATGTATACAATATCTATTCGGGTATATAACCAGTCAACCCTTCTATAGATGCTTCAACCACAAAGCATTGAAAATAAGTTCCAATGCATTTTTTGATCTTTGGCAATAAATATAAATAGGTGCATTTTGGAGAGAAGTTGGAAGCAACAAAAGAGGAATTGAACTAAGATGGAACTACTATCCCTTTGAAAATAAGCCTCACAGATTGAAGTTGTATACTGAGAAACACAAACCTTAGAAAGCATACCGCAAGAAGACCAAAATGCACCATTGCAAGTAATGGAGATAGATAAAGGCCTTTCCCCATTCCTCCATCGGTAAATATAACAAATATATTGAATAAACTCATATTTGCAATTGTGAAGAACACAAATAGCATAGTATTTATACTACTAAGCGTACAAGGACACAACCCTATGGAAGGATGTGCTACTAAGTAATATATATATCTAAATACACACACACACACACACACCTATTGGGGTATATAACCAATCACCCCTTCAGGAGATGCTTCAACCCCAAAGCATTAAAAATTGGTTCTGATGCACTTTCAATCTTTCATGAAGGTAAATAGGTTCACTCTAGAGAGAAGTTGGAAGCAACAGTAGAGGATTTGACCCTAGGAGATGGAATTGTCATTCATTAGAAGATAAACCTAATAAATTGGTGTTGTATACGAATCAATATTCCAATAAATTACCGAGATAAGTGGTTGTGGTGACAAATACGAGGGACATGTGGAAGCACCCCAAATTTTGAGGAGATCCAAGGAGGATAGGTGGACGTCAACGTCCTAGCATAGGCATCCCCACCTCTAAAAATATAAAAATAATGATAACAATAGTAAAATCTCAACTATAACACTTCATTCCATGCAAATTCATCATTGTGCAATGTAAATAGTAAATACCAAAATTGTACTAACTTCAAATTTGTAAAGGATATAAACATGATTTAGATTCAGATTCAGTAATGAATTACATTGATTCATAAACCATAAATGAAACAGAAATAATAAATTCATCAATTTGGAATCTAATTAATTCTAAGAAAAATAGTAGATACTGAAGTCTGAAATAATAACTTGAAATTGTTAAATTTCTAATACCAACTCAGATTTATCTTTTTTCAACAAATATTATTCCCAAAAATTTATTCTATTGCCCAAAAATGTTAGGTCCCTATACTAGTATAGCCCCTTATTGTTATTAGTGCAAACCCTTATCGTATTGTTGTACCCATGTAGTCCCCACATTGTTATTATTGTGCCCCATAGAAGCCCATTATTGTTCTTGTTGTGCCCTTACATTATTATTGATATTGTTGTGCCCTTACATTATTATTGTTCTGTCGGATCTTATTATATTGTAACCCCTTAGACTCCCTATATATAGAAAGGAGGCCTTGTCATTTGTATCATCCAAGAATTGTTCACTTGTGTAATATAAAGGAGGTTGCCCCCTCGAAGAGTCTTATTTTGAAGTCGTTGATCTATCTCTTCTTCTATTTTGTGAGCTGGTTGCATAACATTTGGTAACAGAGCTTTGGATTCTAGGGTTTCGCTGCTTCAAATAGGTCATCGTGGCATTTTCGATATAACTTTTTTCCACGAAGTTTCAAAAGCTGAAATTAAAACCCATTTGAGCCAAAATCTTGATGAACCTCATGCCCGAATTTCAAATCTTGTCTTGCTATATTTTCAGAGATATGAGCTGAGGAAGTTAAGATTTTTGCAGGCGCCAGGTTTCCATCTCAAACAAGTCATCGTGGCATTTTTTATATAACTTTTTTTCTACGAAAATTCAGAAGCTGAAATTAAAACCCATTTGAGACAAAATCCTGTTTAATCTGTGTACGAATTTCAAATCTTGGTTCGATATATTTTCGGATATAGGATCCAAGGAATTTAGGGTTTTTGCAGGCTCCCAAATTCGATTGCAAATAGGTGATCTTAGGAAAATTGTCATAAATTTATGTCTGAGCATTGGATTCAAATTTCATGTTAAGTGACAGAAAGAGGACGGACTGTAGTTTCTTGGGTATCATTTTCAAGGCCGGAGGTCGAAAAAGTGACATGTGGAACTTCGTACAAGTTAGCTCTATGAAACCAGTCTATAATCAGGTCATCATGGGAGATTGGGCATAACATTTTCTTGAAGAATCCAATTTCGATCAGACCTGTTGGGTTGGAAAGAGGACTCAGAGGGCTACCACAAGACGAGATTTCAAATGTTGGAGATCTGAAATTACAGAGTCACGGTCATATAAATATCGAGCTCCTAAAAGAAAGAAAAAGAATGACTCGAATCAAGAAAATTAAAACATGTAGTAAGCAAAATTGGATGGATGATTTGACGAATGCGATCGAAGCTAAGATAAATAGTTTCATCTATGCCATGGAAGCTAATATCGAGGGTGTAGAAGCAGATTTGAAGAAAGACAAGGAAGCTTTGAAGGAAGGTGGGACAAAGCTGCTACAAGAAAGGCTTCCTGATGGCAAAAAGGTAGTAGAGGAAACTCATGATGAGAACAAAAGAAATGTTAATCATGATTTCATAGAATCTAACGTTGGATTGAAGACCCACCATATTCCAAAGATAGATATGAGGAAGTTTGATGGCATGATCCGGTAACTTAGATACTACACATGGAGCAATATTTAGATTGACATGATGTGCAACCACCACAAAAGGTACGTATTGCATCTTTATATTTAGAATCGAATAAGTTCGTATGGTATAGAGGGCTTTGTTCTAGTAAACCACTTGTCACTTGGTCAATTTTCATGGAGAAAATGATAGCACATTATGAGGATACAAAGAGCAACACTTTCTTTAGCCAATTGATAAATCTCAAACAAAAGGGTTCAATGGCAGAGCACATTGAGGACTTCCAAAAATTGAATATTAGAGTAAATGATATTCCAGATTAGCATAGGATTGATGTCTTCATAGGGACTTTAAAGGATAACATCCAACATGAGGTTCGCCTTTGGGAACCTGATTCATTGGAGAAGGCATTCAGGGTGGTAAGAAAAGTGGAAAGCAAAAATATGGCAACAAGGAAGTCTACCACTCACGACTATAAAGACGAAAGTGTTGTTGCTCCTATCCTTCCACAACCTACAAGGTTGAAACCACAACAATTGGACGAAAAATGAGAAAAAATGCTTTGTTACAGTGGTGATAGTAAATTCACTAAAGGTGATAAGTGTGCTAAGAAGAAATTATTTTACATAGATTGTGAAAAGGAGGAAGAAAAGGATCAAGAAATGTCAAAAGAAGAGGATAACCTCACTTTGGCACATAGTCGAATGAAACAACATGCAGATCAACATCGCAGCGAAAGATCAGGTATTTTTATGGCTACAACCATACAAACAAATGTCCCTCAAGCAAGCTAAGAAGGATAATAAATTATCACCAAAGTACTATGGTCCTTACAAGGTGTTGCAAAAGATTGGTACTATGGCATACCAATTGTATCTTCCCGCATCTTCCCGAGTGCACCTAGTTCTCCATATTTCATGCTTAAAGAAGGTTATAGATGACAAGCTCCCAGTTCAAACAATATTGTTGGAACTTGACGAGGAAGGAAAAATCATATTGAACCTGAAGTAGTGATAGAATCAAGGACTCGACAGCTACGAAATCAATCAATTTCAGAGTATCTCATCAAGTGGAAGAATTTACCACTGAATATTCTGCATGGGAGGATGAAAATTTTATACAGAAGCATCCAGAACTACTCAAGCATTGAGGACAACACTTTTTGAAGGAGAGAGGCATGTTAGCTCCCTATACTACTAGTGTAACCCCTTATTTGTAGGAATTTACACAGTAAGTTGCTTAGATAGAACACCAAAGGACACCGCTCACAAACAGATCACAGATCACTACACCAGTATGCTTGACGTGGTTAAAACCCTCAAAGAGGGAAATAGTCCACGGCCTGAGCCAACGGGGCCACTTCAAGCAATTTATTTATGTAAAAAAAAAAAGAAAAAATTACATAAGCTTCTCTCATGAACAGTCACCTTACAAATGACCCTCCATGCTCTTTAAATAGAGATCACGGACCAATCGGGTCTTTAGCCACGGATTGTGTCGGTAATACCAAGGAGAGAATGAAACGTTAAATCACTTCATGTCTAGAACATATCGTGACCATCAGATTGCAAGTTACAAAAAGTACATACTAAAGAAACACACTTTACCTAACTATACACTAGAGCAAGTTATACTTAACTATTTCCTATGTATCGGAATATCCTAACATCCCCCCTTAAGAACAACTTGGGATAGGATTGAAAGATATACAAATATGACACAATAAGAGAAGGAAGGACGCATTAGAGCCTATCCCCCCTTAGTGACAACTTCCTGAACTCCAACCATAAATCGAAGTTTAGTAAACTTCGCCTCTGTGAGAGCCTTTGTAAAGATGTTATGCAACTTGATCATCAATTGACCAATATTACACTTCAAGAACATGGTCATGAATGAGCTTTCTGATGAAGTGCATGTGTAGTTCAATGTGTTTTTTGCGCTGATGTTGAACTGGATCTTAGCATAGTTGAATGGCTCTTTGATTATCACACCAAAGTGTAGTCGGATGTTGTTGCTGAAAGCCAAACTCTGACATATCCGATGATCCAAAATGGATTTTGGATAGACTCCTAAGTCTAAGTGTTCCTCATAGAGGAAAATGAAAGTCCAAGGAAGTTCCTGAAAATAGCCCCATTGCAGAGATCTTCTCCTTCTGAATCTACTGCAACTTGAATGGGCTAAAATGGACTTAGGATGCAGAAGTTATCGTAGAAAGAAGATGCCCTTTGTTCTTTAGAAAAGAGGCAAAATCCCCTAAAATGGGCAAAAAAAAAAACCCTTATAAAGGGAAATCGCATCGGAGAGGATCCAAGAGCGGACTTAAGCGGAAAGGGGAAGAGACCCTCGATTGCCGATCCCCAACATATCGGGTCGGAGGCAGGCTGGTGCATATAACATGAGGAAAGGATCGGGCCGATGCGACATCGCGATCGCTGAAATCGGCAGATCGGTATCGGCGATGGCATAAGACAAGGGATGGATCCCCGGGCCAACGCGACTTGCGATTGCGATATATCGCATCGCAACGTCGCCTTGCAGCGATGTAAGGGGGTGATAACGCCAGACCCAATGGATTTTATACGCGTGGCACTATAAATTTTGAGATCTGATATATGTCGGGTCTCTATGTATTGGCGCATTTCGGTGTAAAAACTGAAATATAAAGGAAATTGCCTGAAGCGATAAAGTCGGACCTGAAAGGGAATTATAAACGCGGCGCCATGTTATTTGAGTTCCGTAAAGGCAGGATTTCTAGCGGGCCAAAGGCAGAAAGCGGTATAGGGTTGGCTCCGCCCGAGCCCACACAATGGTCGACACGTGGCTGGCAGAGGAGAGAGGAAAACCGCCTTTTCAGGCGGGTAACCTCCCTACTCCTAAGCCGCCCGAAATTGGATATCGACCGTTGATCGGAGATCACCCAGATCGACAATGGGGATTGCGAAAGCAGCCAAAGCCGAACGCAATGTGATACTAGGGATGATTGCAATATATTTTGAAGTCCGATAGGATGAATTTTGTTGGGTTTTTAATCGTTTTCCCGTGTATTTGGGATTTTGTCCAATACACTAATGCGATACGATACACTGCCCAATGGCGGACCCGATAGGTATTTTAGGGGCGAGTGAATGGAATTTCATGTCCAGAATTCACGTCCAAAAGTGTATTTCCCAGAAAACTCTGTGTAATGGATTTTTCTCAGTTTTCAGGTTTTTTGCCTATGAAGCGGCCCCGATTCCTTCTGTAACCGCTCTTGATCATCATGCCACGCTCAACAGGCATTTTTATAGGCAATGATGCATTTTGAAGCCACGGAGCCGCAGAGCCAAATGCCTAGTCTAGCTAACAGGGAGCAGAGAAGCCGCAAAGCCGCAGAGGGATAATGAAACACAGAGAAACGGTTGGGGTAGCAGAAAAGCCGGAAAAGTACCTCAAAGGAGGCAGAGAGCTCAATTGAGAAAAGGGAGGAGCAGAGAGAGCGAAAAGCTAATGCACAGAGCAGCTGAGGGAGTCTTTGGAGTCACTTGGAGGTCAAGTGAAAAGCCAGAGAGCTGAAAGTTGTAGAAAGCCAAAGCCAGAGCAAAAGAGCCAAAGCCAAAGCCGAGAGACAGAGCCAGAGTCGAGCGCCAAAGCCAGAGCCGAGCGCCAGAGCCTAGAGCCAGAAAGCCAAGAGCTTCAGAGCCAGGGGATAAGATGGTGTTCTGAACCCATTGTGTTCTGTGTAAACCAATGGAGTTGAGCATGGAGCTTGTAAAAGAACTTAGGCCATAATCCAAGAGAGCCTAGTCGAGTTGACTAGAGCTCAAGAAGATGTAGCCCAAGAGTTTTGGGTGAACTCCAAATTAATATTGTTGTTGTGTGTGTGCTTTATTGCTGCATTGTATTTGTTGTTTTATATGTTGTTATATGTCTCAAATCAGTTCAAGCAAATAAACTTAAAACACATAAATAGTTTAAAACAAACACCAGCATACACCTTATTTTCAAGCACATACTTAATTTCGCATTGGTTAATCATAAAGACTTGGGAATATTTAAGTTTTGGAAGTGGGAGAGGTTCTTGTAAGTTAGACAAGAAGCCTAAGGGCCCCATTTTCAGATCATCCGACGAAGCCACAAGGCTTCCTTACCAGCTTCTACGGCACCACGATACTTTGCTTCTGCTGAGGAAAGAGAAATGGCACTTTGTTTCTTGCAAACCCATGTAATAGGTCTACAACCAAGAGTGAAGACATAACCTGCAATAGACTTCTAATCATCAAGGTCACCATCCCAATCGGAATCAATGAAACCAACCAATAGAGGAGATGCTTCTGCACTGTAATTAATCCCAAACTGAACTGTACCTTGAACATAACGAAGTATTCTTTTAGTTGCTTTCCAATGACTTTCATGTGGGTTTTGCATAAAGCAAGCAACAAGGCCAACAACAAAGGAAAGGTCAAGACAGGTATGGGTCAGATACAAAAGTTTTCGAACAAGCTGACAGTATAAGGTAGCATCAACTTCAGGGTAAGTACAAGTGACTAAAAGTTTGGCTCCAGACTAAAAGGGAGAAGGGGTTGGCTTATAGTCTTCCATCTGAAAGTGGCGTAGAAGATCACAAGCATACCTGGACTGGGAAAGGGAAATGCCTTCGTTGGATTGCAAGACTTGAAGACCAAGAAAATAATGAAAGTGTCCTAAGTTTGTCATTTTAAACTGCTTTTTAAGGCTGGCTTTCACATGGTTTATAAGGTTGGGATCACTACTAGTCAATGTTTTAAAACTCTGACTCGGCCGAGGGTCAACTCCGACTCCGACTCCGACTCGGTACGACTCGGTCGACTCGATTTCAATGACTCAGTCGTCGTAAAAAATACATTAAATATGTATTTTTTATAAATAAATAAATAAACATAATTTTAAAGATTTTCATTCATGTTTCCAAACGCACAGCATTAGAATATAGATAGAAGACAACATATGATCAAAGTAGGCTCATGAATATACCCATTATATCAAAATGGCACACAGTGCACTGTACTAAACTTTAAACAAGCAACTAATCATAATTTAACTAATAACCACAGACTTGCCATGTCCTTTGATTCTTGTTTGTATTGCGTTCAGAGATTCAAAGTGTCACAATAATGCAAGGGAATGGTTGATTATGTTCAACTAGATTGAAATTTGAATCAATCATTGCAAACTTAGAGCCATTATAATTTGAATTCCAAAGCATGATCTATGGTGCTATGTTTCATTCTTGTTTATTTTTTATAATTATTCTCCATAGATTGCAGTTATTTTGGAGTGAATCTTAGGAGATTAGTATGTACTCTTTAGGAAGACTAATGGCTTGGGTTGATCTAGGCACTAATCCTTCATCGTCTCATAGCTGATTTAGGCACTAATCTATTAACTTCTATGCTGAATCTGAAATAGATGTAGTATTATAATGTACGTTCACAATCCCATTAGCCACTTTTAGCTACTAATCGATATTCATATAATCATTCCATCATACTTTTTTCCTATTAATTATATGTGGAACAGTGGGGGTTTATATTCATCCGTGTACTTTTAAGTTTTTATCATGTTTTTGAAGGTTGTAAAAGTACCACGTTGAAATGACAATCTATTTATCCTGGCCTTTTTGAGATCAGAATTCAGTCGAAAGTCACCTAAAATGTATCTTATTGACAAACAACACATGATAAAATTGTTTTCACAAGTTTGAAAACTGAAAACAGAGAATAGAATGTCAAGTAAAAGACTGAAAGAGTGCTCATGAGAAGTTGTTGGACAACTTCCTGGATGCCCACCATGCTTGGACAAAGAATATTGCAACAATATGTAGGACAAAGAAAAAGCTGCACTGCTCATAGCATGCCAAGGACCTGTTGTGCTCTGTTAACCGGCCTTATGATCTGTTGTGAGCAGGAAATATGAAAATACAACTGAAGGATCCATTACATCCTGTAAAGACTTCCATTGTCCCTTGATATATACTTATTACTATCTATATCTTTACCATCTATGCACATATTGTATATATTAGGAGTGTGTTAAAAGCCCAGTACGCAACCCGACCAAGTTATTACAGACTCGGCCGAGCCAGCCGGGTTAATACTGAGTCGGCCGAGTTGTTAGACAACCCGACTGGCTCGGTATTAACTCGGCCAGTCGAACTGTTTCCTAGGTTGGGTCATAGCTGGCGGTGTCTAACTCGAACCAACTCGGCCGAGTCGGTTCTGAATCGGTCGTTTTTTAAAACACTGCTACCAGTAAGGATAATACCATCAACATGAAAAACAAGAATGATAAGAGACTTACACACTTTCTTGGTGTAGACAGTATTGTCAGAATGACACATAGAAAAGCTAGTTATCTAAAAGAAAGCTATCCATTTTGGCATACCAAGCCCAAGGGGCTTGCTTGAGAACATAAAGGGATTTCTTAAGCCGACATACAAGGTTGGAGTCTGTTTGTATAAAGCCAGGATGTTGTTCCATATAGATTTCTTCATCCAAGTCCCCATGCAAGAAGGCAGATGTAACATTCATCTGATGGACTTCCCATTTGAAAGAGGCAACAAGGGAAAGAACAAGGCAGATAGAGTTCATTTTGGCAACAGGGGCGAAGGTTTCAATATAGTCAATGCCTTCAACTTGTGAAAAACCCTTAGCAACAAGACGAGCTTTATGTTTATCAATTTTTCCATCTGGTCCAAACTTGGTTCTGTAAACCCATTTACATCTAACAAGTTTTCAGCCCTTTGGAAGAGGAACAAGATCCCATGTATCATTTGCCAATAATGAACGATATTCTTCATTCATAGTTGCGTCCCAATCTGGATGGTCTCAAGCTTCTACAAAGGTGTCAAGATCATAATTTGCTGAAGCTTGAGGCAGTAAAGAAGAGGCTCTATCGAACTGAGAACGTGTACGTCGTTGATCTGTAGGATCACTTGCAAGAGCACCTGCTGTATCCCGAGTAGCATGGACCCATTTTGGAAGTTGAGGAGTTGAAAGAGGATCCTAAGAAGGTGGGGGAGGATTGTTGTCCTCGCTGTGATCATCTGAAGAAGAAATATTTTCAGAAGTAGAAGGGATAGAGAGAGGTGGCACATCCGCCGAACTAGGCTCGTAGGCCGATATATTTTCAGCAAACTTTACATCTCTTCTAATGATAACATTTTTGGATTTAAGTGGAAGAAGTCAATATCCTTTGACATCTTTAGAATATCCAACAAAAATACAATTTTCACTCTTAAGTTCTAAGCCTTTATGTTTCTCATCGGGAATATGGGCCCATGCTTCACTTCCGAAAACACGAAAGTGACTTACATCTGGTTTAATTGAGCTCCATGCTTCCTCTAGAGTGATATTCTTTAAAACCTTAGTAGGAGTGCGATTTACTATGTAATTTTGCACAGTTAATTGCTTCTGCCCAAAATTTAAGACTACGTCTTTTAGATTGAATCATACAATTAGCCATTTCCTTTAAGGTGCGATTCTTCCTTTCAGCTACACCATTTTGTTGTGGAGTATATGGAACAGTATGTTGCATTTGAATTCCATGCTCAGTGCAAAAGTTGATGAATTAACATATTCTCCACCATTATCAGATTTTAGCTTAAGAATTTGATGTCGAGACTGTTTCTCAACAAAGGCCTTAAAGGCCAAGAACATGTTAAAGACTTCACTCTTGAGTTTTAAGAAGTATAACCAAGTGTGCCTAGAGAAATCATCAATGAAAGTTAAGAAATACTTGTAGCCATAGAATGAAACAACTGGAAGTGGACCACATAAATGACTATGCACACGCTGTAAAGGGGTTGAAGCGTGCCAAGAGACACGTTTTTCAAAACTATCCCAATGATCGTTTCCAAGCACATCCAAAACAAACACCATCTCTGCAAGATACCATAGGAAGACCTATCACCATATTTTCCTTACATAGATTTTGAAGGGAGCGATAGTTTAAGTGACCAAATCACTCATGCCAAAGTTTGCTCACTTCATCATTATGAGCAACAATACCAAGGGAAGAGTTGATGAACCAAAGTTGTTAAACTTATACAACCTTGTAGAATCATCAGCAATGTCAGTAGCTAAAATCTGTCTAGGACCTTTTAGGTCCTTAATTACAACATCATGAGGTGAAAATTCAACGGTTTTACCTTCACCTAAATGAGTTATCTGATATACAGATAGAAGGTTGCAGGATAAGGTAGGAACACATAATACATCATTAAATTAACCATTGTCTAGATGAATAGTTCCAATCACTACAACACTAAAAGATCTATCACCAACATATATATTTTTGGTGTTACAATCATTTAAAGAATAAAGCATGGCTTTATTTTTGGCCATGTGATAAGAAGCTCCATAATCAATGAGCCACTCTAAAAATGAGAAGAAAATACATTTAGTGCATAACCAGACCGAGATGCTTGACAACCACAGGCAGAAAGTGTTATTCCTGAACATGAAGTTGAAGTTGAAGAGTGCTCCAAATGGATGTAATGCTTCTTCATTGTTGCTTCCAAGGCTTCCATCTTCTTAAAGCATTTGGATTCTAAGTGGCCATCTTGATTACAAAAGTTGCAATGTCTATCAGTCTTCTTCCCTTTGATTTTATTTTCCTTATCATTTTGTTGAATTAATTTTTCATTTTGAGACTCAAAGTGCTTAGGACCCTTGGTTGCTTTAGGATAATTCTTTTTAGTATGCTACTTCTTAGGATTCTTTGAACTTGGTTGCTATTGGGCGGCTAAGGCTTTCTTAGAAGAGTTTCCAAGATTAAGAAGACCAAAATGGAAGAGTTTACTTGTTCTCTTATTACAGAATCACAAAAGGCATCAAAAGAGGGGGACTTGTAGTCTTGTCATTGAGAAATAAATGCTTCTCTAATAGAATGGAAGATAGAAACAAACACAGAGTAGGCTAGTCCCAACTTAGTAAGAATGGAATAGATAAGGCTACCATCTTCTTTCTTAACCTTAACACCTTCCAAGAGAAGTCTAAGGGTCTTGAATTTGGACAAAAAATCTTCAATGGAAGAAAAACTATTGGGGTCCAACATAAGCAACTCATTTTCGAGTTTATGGGCTCTAATTTCATTTTTAATTCCAAAAACTTTATTAAGTTGTTTCATTGCTTCATCAAGGATATCAAGTTCTGCGATATGGAATCTAAGGTCTGGAGAAATAAATATCACTATCAACCCACGTGCTTGATCTTGCCTATTTTCCCATTTGGCTTGCTTATCTTCATCTTTTAGGTTTAGACACTTGGCCTGAGGCTATTCTATAAAGACCTTTACTTCTAAGTAAATCCTCCATGTAGGACACCCATTTGAAGTAGTTGGTGCTGTCAAGAATAACTTAGCATGGACTTTCAATTTTAACAGAAACTTACATTGTAGATGCTGGAACTAATTGTTCCAATGGAAAAATCTCGAAAAATTAGGCCAATTCAAAAAAAACGCCACTGAAAATGGCTTCCTGATTTGAAAATGGAGCACTTAGGCTTCTTGTCTAACTTGCAAGGACCTCTCCCACTTCCAAAGCTTAAATATTCCCAAGTCCTATTGATTAACCAACGCGGAATTAGATGTATGTTTGACAATATAGGTGTATGCTTATGTCTGTTTTAGAATTGTTTATGTGTTGTGAATTGATTTACTTAAACTGATATATAAATACATATAACAGTAAATAATTGCAGCAGTAAAACAAACACAAAAACAGCAATTTCATTAGGAGTTCACCCAAAACTCTTGGGCTACGTCTCCGTGAGCTCTAGTCAACTCAACTAGGCTCTCTGGGATTATGGCAAAGTCCTTTTACAAGCTCTTGGCTCAACTCCACTGTTTTACACAGAAACAATGGGTTTAGACACCATTTTATCCCTAGCTCTTGAAGCTCTTGGCTTTCTAGCTCTCAGCTCTCGCTTTGGCTCTCGACTCTTCCTCTGGCTCTTGGCTCTGGCTTTCTGCCTCCTTTAAGCTCTCTAGGATTTCACTTGACCTCCAAGTGACTCCAAAAGCTTTGCGCATTCGCTTTTGCTCCCTCGGCTTCTTTTCGCTTAAGTCTGCTCTCAATTGAGCTCTCTCTGCTCTCTTTCACCTTAGCTTCCTACCTTGGCTTTCCTTTGCCGCCAATTGTCCCTCTGGCTTTCTTTGAGGCATTATTTTGGCTTTTCGGTTTCCTCAGTCGTTTCCCTGCATTCAATCATGCCCCTACGGCTCTGTGACTTCTCTGCGTTGTTTGTCCGACTGGCCATCTGGCTCTGTGGCTTTCAAATGCCTCATCGCCTACCAAAAATGCCCGCTTGTAGCGTGGAATGATGATCAAGAGCTGTTACAAGGGATTTGGATTGTTTTCCAGGCAATAAACCGAAAATAGGAGAAAATTTCATTACACAGAGATTTCTGCAAAATACACTATCGGGCACGTATTTCGGACGTGAAATTCCATCCAATCGCCCCTAAAATCCCTATCGGGTCCGCCATTAGGCAGCATATCGCATCGCATATATGTTTTCGGAAAAATCCCAAATACACAGGAAATACGTGAAAATCTGAATTTCCGGATTTCAAATTTAATACAATCAGGGTTTGAAATCTCATCGGGTCTGGCCTTTTTATCGGCATCGAGGTCATTGATCGTCGATCGCCGATTTAATCTTGGTCGTTGATCTTGGATCCCGATCCGATGGTTAACATCGCTTCATAGTATATGGCATCGGCATATCGCAATGTAACGGCCCAAGGGTCTTTCCCTTGCCTCGTGGCATCGCCGACGCCGATCTGCCGATTTCGGTGATTGCAATGTCGCTCAGCCCAAGGTCTCGCCTTAAGTCCCATGCCATCGTCGATCTGCCGATTTGATCGACGATTTCGGTGATCACAATGTCACTCGACTCGGGGTCATGCCTTAAGTCCCATGCCATTGCCGATTTCAGCGATCGCAATGTCGCTCGGCCCGAGGTCCCGCCTTAAGTCCCATGCCATCACCGATTTGCCGATTTCGGCGATCACAATGTCGCTCGGCCCGGGGTCCCGCCTTAAGTCCTTCCTCCAATGCGATTTCCCTTTTTAAGGGTTTTTTTGACCATTTTAGAAGAATTTTCCTCTTTTTCTAAGGAACATAGGGCATCTTCTTTCTGAGATAACTTCTACATCCTAAGTCCATTTTTGCCCATTCAAGTTGCAGTGGATTCAGAATGAAAAGATCTCTACAATGGGGCTATTTCCAAGAGCTTCCTTGGACTTCCATTTTCCTCTGTGGGGAACACTTAGACTTAGGAGTCTATCCAAAAATCCCTTTTGGATCACTTCCAGATGAAGAATTTATGGCTTTTTGAAAAAAAGTTGTTGAAGATATCGACAAAGTACGTGAATGCTCAGAACTGAATGATAATGTTGTATTTAACAAACAAACAAACAAACAAACAAAAATCCCCCCCCCCTTTCCAAACTTAATCCAATTAGCTCACTTTTAAAAAAAAAAATTGTGTCCCGCTTTTATAAATAAGTGAAAATCACTTTTACAATGGTATTTTATGAGCTACCCACTAAATTGTAAATTAAATAAAAGATAAAGTGACTTTAGAATTATAAGTGACTCACTTTTTATAATAGGTGAGAACACTTTTACATAAAGTAATTTTAAAACATAAGTTACATGTGTTTTTTGAAAAAGTAACTCAACGAAAAGAAAGACTTGAACCCAAGACATCTATTCTCATAAAGTAACTTTGGACCAAGTGAGCTAGATTAAAAGGTTAGTAATTTTTGGAAAAAATGGGTTTTTCTTAGTCACTGAAGCTTTGGAGTGCATGCTTATTTGAAAAAACCCTTTTCGCGTACAAAACAAAAAACCACACAACCCAACATGGACATGCAAAAAGAACCAAACCTTATGGCTTGAAGTTAGCTTTTGCCAGAAACTAGATATTTTCCTCAATGTTTCTGATTTTCCGAGATCACACTAAGGCGCAGCGGAAAAGAGCATACACATGAGAAAAATTATTCCTTTTTGTTTTTTATTTGCCCAGATCACACAGAGTCGTGGGGCAAAGAGCATACGCAAAAATGAAAGGTATAGATCAAGTAATAAAAAACAGAGAGATAAATAAACCAAAATAAACAAAGAGATAAATAACTAAAATTGCAAATAAAGATTGTATACCCCAGATCTTAAAAATGACATAGCTAGGGCTACCGAAAACCTTTTCGCGTGAAACGGAAGGGGTTCCTCACTGGAACGGATGCTCCTAACACAATAGAGCATTCATATTGGCTCGAAAGTGGTCAGAAACAATAGATCTAGAAAACGACAATCGGATGCAGCTATACCCGCTTCAGATTTGGATCACCAACTGATGCAGCCCTCAAATAGCTCTGATGCCATGTAGGAATTTACAGGGTAAGTTCCTCAGATAGAACACCAAAGGACACCGCTCACAAACAGATCACAGATCAGTACATCAATATTCTTGAGGTAGTTAAAACCCTCAAAAATGGAAACAGTCCACGGCTTGAGCCAACACAGCCACTTCAGGCAATTTATTAATGTAAAAGAAAGAAAATTTACATAAGCTTCTCTCATTAACGGTCACCTTCCAAATGACCCTCCATGCTCTTTAAATAGAGATCATAGACCAATCAGGTGTTAAGCCGCAGATCAAGTGTCGGTAATACCGAGGAGAGAATGAATCGTCGAATCACTTCATGTCTAGAACATATCGTGACCGTTGGATTGTAAGTTACAAAAAGTACATACTAAAGAAACACACTTTACCTAACTATACACTAGACCAAGTTATACTTAACTATTTCCTATGTGTTGGAATATCCTAACATTATTGTTATTAGTGCAACCCCCTTATTGTATTGTTGTGTCCATGTAGTCCCCATATTGTTATTATTGTGCCTCAAAGAAGCCCACTATTGTTATTGTTATGCCCTTACATTATTATTGTTATGTCAGCTTTGATTATATTGTGACCCCTTAGACTCCTATATATAGAAAAGAGGTATTGTCATTTGTATCATCCAAGAATTGTTTATTTGTGTAATGTAAAGGAGGTTGCCCCCTCGAAGAGGCTACTTTGAAATTGTTGATAGTAAAAACACTCTT
Source organism: Pinus taeda (assembly GCA_000404065.3). Lineage (NCBI taxonomy): Eukaryota > Viridiplantae > Streptophyta > Pinopsida > Pinales > Pinaceae > Pinus > Pinus taeda. Next base: position 188,900 of record APFE031759129.1, on the reverse strand, counting down.
CTTCTATTTTGTGAGTTGGTTGCATAACAAAAACACTTTTGGATTGCTGAGAATACAATCATTGGTATTTTAACTTTCATAAATTAATATGCAACAGAAAAATAAAAAACAGAGAGATCAATCACATCACAACAACAAATATGCACCCATAACAATACTCCATTCAATAATCTCAAAAAAATTGGGTTTCGACACACGGAGAAAATACACGGAAAAATGCAATCACTGGAACCTATAACTTGGCCCCACTAGCAATAACTCGACCCCTCTAAAAATCAAGCCCTGAAGAAATTCGACCTGGAGAATTTGACGAACCTCTCACCAGCTATTCAACCTTGGATAAACCGGCCTCTTCAATTCACAAATGCCTTCGCTCTTCAACGATTCGGCCCCTTCAGGAAATGCTTCAACCCCGAAGCATTGAAAATCCATTCTGATGCACTTTTCAATCTTTCATTAGTGTAAATAGGTTCACTCTAGAGAGAAGTTGGAAGCAAGAATAGAGGATTTGACCCTAGGAGATGGAATTGCCATTCATTAGAAGATAAACCTAATAAATTGGTGTTATATACTAATCAATATTCCAATAAATTTTCGAGATAGGTGGTCGTGGTGACACATATGGGGGAGATGTGGAAGCACCCCCAAATTTTGGGGAAATTCAAGGAGGATAGGGGGACATCAGCGTCCCTAGCATAGGGGTCGCTGCCTCTAAAACTATAATAATAATGATAACAATAGTAAAATCTCAACTATAACAATTCATCCCATGCAAAATCATCATTGTGCAATGTAAATAGTAAATAGCAAAATTGTACTAACTTCAAATTTGTAAGGGATAGAAACATGATTTAGATTCAGATTCAGTAATGAAATACATTGATTCATAAACCATAAATGAAACAGAAATAGTAAAACATTGATAAATTGATTTAAATTCATCAATTTGGAATCTAATTAGTACTAAGAAAAATAGATACTGAAGTCAAAAATAATAACTTGAAATTGTTAAATTTCTAATACTCGCCCAGATTTATTTTCTCTCAACAATTATTATCTCCATAAATTTATTCTATTACCCAAAAACCTTTTTGATCTGAGAAATACAATCATTGGTATTTTAATTTTCATAAATTAATATGCAACAGAAAAATAAAAACAGAGAGATCAATCACATTACAACAACAAATATACACCCATAACAATACTCCATTCAATAATCTCCAAAAATTGTGGATTTCGACACACGAAGAAAATACAAAGAAAAATGCAATGAATGGAACCTATAACTTGGCCCGACTAGCAATAACTCGACCCTTTGGAAATCAAGCCATGAAGAAATTCGACCTGGAGAATTCGACCAACCTCTCACCAACAATTCAACCTTGGATAAACCAGCCTCTTCAATTCGCAAACTCCTTCCCTCTTCAACGATTCGGCCTCCCTCGATCTCCAAATCTCAACCTCTTGGAAATATTCCCAAATCACCCTATAATATTCTTCTTTCTCCTCAATCTAGCTGAAACTCTCGCTCTAGAGAAAATCAATCTCTCCACTTTTTGACAAAATCACTTTCTCAAAATGTAGTAGTTGCATCTTGTCTTTTGTCTTCACTGCTCCCTTAGGTGTCTCTCTATAATCTTCATTATGCCAAATCCCAAACCTTAATCTCCCACGTGATTGACAGTTGAGATCAGATCTCACCTCACTTGAGATCAACGGTTGAGATTGTTATGAACATAAATTATGTAAAAATGAATAAAAATAGATAATAAGTAATAATATAAAAATAATAGTAAATAATAATAAATTAACTAATGATTAATTAGTTAATAATGAAAAGGCATGTCTTAGAGACATCCCTGTTCGTGAAAGGGTACTTACTTGGCTATATATACAGGACCCTCATTCTCACTTGTATCATCCTACATCAATTCTTTTATACATTATACAATTTACAATTACTATCCTACAATGGAGGTCTTTGTCTACGAAATATTTTAAATGTTTTCGTTGCGTATATGACTTTTGGTCATTACATTAATATCAAAGCTACGTCTGATCTAACCCTTGGCCATCAACCTTCGTCAACATTGTTGTCGTCAAATTGAAGTGTTTCGCTACCAAGTCTTGGAGATTTCTCCATTCCACCGGATTCGTCGTCAGGCCTTTGGCCATTAAAAAAATTTAAATTTAAAAAAAAATAATAATAATAATAATAGAATACATATATATAAAAATAAAAAAATCAAAAAAATAATAAAAAAAAATCAGGGAAATAAAAACTATATAACAAACAATATATATAAAGAGTTATATTTCAAAGACAAAAACCAAAAGATATCGGGCCGCCAAAACACCCGACCAGCCACCTGTGCACGCAACCAGCCGCAGCGCTTTTAAACTCCTCTTCATCCCACTTTTCTGCTGCCCTGCTCTTCCTTCGCCGGTCCAACTTGAGTTGTGCCTCCGCCGTCACACCTGCAACTGCCAAACGTGTCCTGCAATAATCGCCTCCACACACCCTACACCATCTTGATCAAGCCCATAATCATCATTCCACCGAAGGAATACGTCTCCTTCCCCCACAAACCCTGTGCGTCCACTAACCAGCAAAACCATGATCCCTGCCCCCCATCTCTGTCTGCTCCACCCATACGCTGTCAAACGCTACAACAAAATCATGCCTGCGGAATAAACAAGTCAATTACGTGATCAATCGCCGCATCAAGCGATGGGCCTTCTAGTCATCGAGTCACCAAATCTGATATTGTTTTAATGATATTACATAGTATTAAGTTAAGTCATATAATTAATTTAATTATATATAAAAAAAAGTTATATTAAAAGAGACAATCAAAGAAAAAAGAGGGGTTACCTTAAAAACCCTAAAGCTCATTCAAGACGAAAAATGGAGACTAGTAATGAAGGAAAATTTCCATAAACTTCACGTAATTATGCTTTAGTACTATTTAGAATTATAGGGTCTATTGCAGGGAAAAATGTCACTATTGCCATCTCCCCTCCTGAAGGTAAAAATTATATAACGCATAAAATCGCAAACCAATTAGTGATTCCAGAGTCAAATATAATCGAAAAATTAGATTGTTTTGGCAACAAAAAATATGACAACCAATTTACAGTTAAACATTAAGGATTATACATTTGTATCGCACTTCTCAGTTCAAACCCTATAGAGCGATCAAGGTGACATTATTTTAGGTTCACCATGGATGGAAACCCTAGGTTTCTTCATCCTGAATACAAAAAAAAAAATAAAAAATTTGACATTTTCTTCCAAAAAGAAAAAAAGAAAAAAATTAAGACTACAAAGATGTTACCGTGCAGCCAAATTCAGTAACACCAGAAGACATTCAAGACATTTCAAAACTAATATTTCAAAAAGATAAAAAAAGTATTACAAAATATGCAAAATGAAATTGACGAAATCACTGCTGATACTGAAAAATTACTAACCAAAATTAAAAAGCTTAAGAATGACAAGAAGTCATTAAAAGACAAGTTAGAGCAACTTACTGAAGAAGTATCGAAGTCTCTAGACGTAATAGTCCAGGTTGAAGATAAGGGAACTAACATTGATCCAATCAATATCACAACTCAAGACGAGAAGTTGAAGGCCAAAATAAAGTTGACTCAGACAACTCCATAAAAAATAATCATAATAACATAAAAATAATAAGTAAATTAACTAATGATTAGTTAGTTAATAATGAAAAGGCATGTCTTAGAGACATAACTGTTCATGAAAGGGTACTTACCTGGCTATATATACAGGACCCTCATTCTCATTTGTATCATCCTACATCAATTCTTTTATACAATATACAATTTACAATTACTACCCTACGATGGATGTCTTTGTCTACGAAGTATTTTAAATATTTCCGCTGCGTATACAACTTTTAGTCGTTACAGAGATCATATTTAAGTCACATAAATCATTTTATTATTTATCCTTAGTACTTTAGCGTAATACTCCAAATTAATTAATTGGCTTTAAATATTGTATTTTTCCTATGTTAACTTATGAAATAAGCCATAAATCACTTACACCACCATGCAAGCACCTAAAGAGGCAATTAACCATCTACATGCTAAGAAATTGGGCTCGTGTAGAAGACTCCCCAAAGCTACCACAAGCTTTAACACTCCCTCCTAGCAAGGAAGGGATTCTCTAAATTGTTAGAAACCAAGAAACTACTAAGAGGGGGGTGAATCAATAGTGCAACCAAATTATACAACTGTTTCCAAATTAAATTTTTCAATCTACTTAAAGACTATTCATGTAAGCAGCATCATAAATCAATCATGAGAAACACATAATAACATAATCATTATCATACACATATGCAACATATAAAACCACACATCTTTTTCTTCATTCCTTCATCCAAGGCAAGCTACAACTAGCTTTTACATTATTGCCCTGCAAGCTTCTACTTGTAGGTTTCTCAAGTTGCCACCTAAAAGAAGCTACCACTCCCATTGAAAGGAAGCTCTTACTCCCCAATTTATCAGTTACCACTGAAAGGAGCTACTACCATTGGTTTTATCAGCGACCACTTAAGCGACCACTTAAAGGAAGCTCCTACTCCAAAATTTATCAGCTACTACCCCTAGATTTATCAACTTCTACAGAAAGGAGCTCCATCCCTTTATTGTTTACTAGCCACTACAAGAAGTATATAATACTCCTGAAATTCAAGCTACAACTTGCTAGCCATGTTGATACATCTTTTATACCATTTTCAAACTCATATGAATAAGACATTCTTGCTTCAAACGTAATTTTCCCTATCTCTTTAACATACCTCAATCACCTATCTCAACACCTCTGCCACCATAAAGACACCTTCAAGAAATTCTCTTCATTGATTTCAAACTCAGAACAACAAGATATTCTTGCTTCAAACATAATTTTCCCTATCTCTTTAACATACCTCAATCACCTATATCAACACCTCTGCCACCATAAAGACACCTTCAAGAAATTCCCTTCACTGATTTCTGACTTCTTTTAGATACAAAATCTGATCTCTGGTTCACCCCTGATACATACTACAATATGCATTCAATGGCACCAATAACCATTAACTCAGTTGTTCGATTCTACTTAAAAAGAATTGAGTTGATATATTTTGAGTTTTGCCTTTTAGTTTACTTCACCTCTTTTTAATGCATAAATCCTTATTTTTGCTTCTGTAACACTTTTATCGAGTCTCCTAGACGTGTTCTTGAAGTCTTCAATATTTGCTCTCATGTCTTAGTGAGAAAAAATAAACTAAACTTCCCAAAATTACAAGTCTAGAAAATATTAGGGTTTCGCTAGACTTTAATCTGCGTTTCTAAACTTGGCGAACTACCAAATTTGGCCAAATTGCCAAATATGTCTCATTCCCCCAAAAAAGTTGCCAACTCGTTCATGCAACACCAATAAGCTTTACTGTACTGCCAGTTTGGCATGACTGTAAAATATGCCACCAAATATAGTTGTTGTCCCATTCACACTTTATTGTCTCTGTTATAGGCCCAAAAGGGCTTAACCCCTTTTGATAAATCAAGACTATAGATCAGTTTTAGCCCCCCAGGGCTTATATGCACAAACCCCCGCAATGCATTTTTTACGCACGAAAGGGCTTGACATTAATAAACATGAAACCGTCACAAAAACCAAGTCCTGGAGGAGTTTTTGTTGCTTGCAAGAATCGTTAAATGTTGTGAATATCTTTGTCCTAGCAACCGTCTCCTCGGCGTTTTACAATGGAGCTCCTTCATTTATCGTCGGGGTTATTTCTTTCGAGATTGTGTCCTTATGGGAGAAAATAAAAAAATCCTAAAAGTTTCATTTATAAGACTGGAACCCTCTCATTTCTATCATTCTTACATGCAAAACTAACTAGTAAGATAAAGGAGAAACCCAAGATTTGGAGCTCTCGGAACTTGGAAGTTGGAGACTTTGTCAGTAGAGAACTATAGCTTAAAGATTTTGCATTGTACCAAACTCTGCAATATAAAAAAATTGGACTTCTTTTCTCAAGGTTGGCTTCCAACTTGAAGTTACTTTGTCAGGTTTCATTAAGTTTTCAAAATTTAGTATTTTTTTGCAATGTGGAATCCATTACTACAACAAGAACCCAAGTACCCAATCATCCTCACGTTACACAAGACGCCCCAAAAACCAAGGACAAACTAGTCTCCATTGAAAATAATACCTAGATGCCAGAAAGGATTTTCAAACTATGTTATGGACTTTTGTATTTACTACCCATTCATGACATGGAACAATTAGGACAACAAGATCAAAATATTGAATATCCCTTTAAGACAAGAACTGAAAAACAAGGAGAATTGCAAGTGTGAAGTGACATTTAATTCAAATTGGGAAAAGGGAGCAAATCAAAATATGTGATTATCCACCCACATGCCTGGGTAACCCTAGGACAATTTCTCTCCTATGATGCAATTTGACAGCGAGCAGTCCTATTGTGATCCACAGAAAGCCAACCTCAAGTGCCTCTCATCCACTCTTTGATCAATTCATTCATTGATCAAGCTTGCCCATCCATTCTATGGCACATTAACCATTTTTGTATTCAAGTGCTTTCATTCAATGATTAAGAGCATTCTAGTATGGATAATAAGGGGCATTCTAGTACGGATCATAGGTTGAATTAGATGATAGACAACTATTGGTTGTACATTTGTTCCCTTGCTTCACTTTGATGGTTATCACTTGCCCCTAGTCCAATGTGAACTTCACTATTCTTTCATTGTCTAGGAATGGCACAAATAGGTGGCTCTAATGATGGTAACATTCCCTGATATCCATACTTAACATTTGTCATCATTCCCTTAATCCATTGTCCTATCTTTTGATTGGTTTTTTTTAGTTGCTTGTGTTGGTTCATTGTTGGCTTGTCCTATAAAATAAGGGTTTGTATATACCTGAGCTTGATGCGACTGTAAGAAAAGAAAGAGCATGAGCCAGAAGCTAAAATGCTAAAATTCAAAAGAATGACAAGGAATGTAAAGCAAGTAAAAACCAAACTATAGCCTGAGCTCTACCCCCTCTCATATAACCACTCATCCTCAAAAGTATCCGTGCATAGCATGCCTATCAAAGTAAAAAGAACTCTCTTTGAACATCCAGGCTCGATGAAGCGATAAATTGCTCATTGCAAAAGGGGGTTCTCATTATTACATAGTAATCGATGAAGCTTGTTAAACAAGCTAACTAAATAAAAGAAAGAGGAAAAAATGGGGGCATGGAAAAACAAAGGCAAGCAAGGTAAATTGGGCATTTCTAGGAGCTCCCTCTACAACGGCGCACATTGATAATGGTTTGATATAACTTGGCATAAGGCTATGACTCCACTCATGAAGTAAACCCCAATTTATAACACCTATCACATACACCTATCCTTCGAAAGGGTCGACCTAGGAAATGTTCCTCCCTTTAGGATTGGAAGCACCTAATAGGGCCTTGTAATAAGTTAATAACCCTCCCATACCTAAGCATGGTAACCTTTGTACAAATCATAAGCTATGAAGACATTTGAAAATGATGCTTGAGTAAAATATTTTGATGCCCTTTAACATTAAATATGGCACATTAGCCCCCCCTCAAGGACCTCATTCACAAGCCTGTGAAAATGTAAAGTAAATGTGAGTACAAGGTCCCATGTTCAAATTTTTGGTTGCTTATTTGTGGCCCTGTGCTAGGGGATGTTGCGATTCACCTAAGGGTTATAGTGGTAGTAGTTAGAATTGACCATGTGTCATGTGAGTACGAGACTAGCCCAGTTGTCAATTCCTCTAAACATCAGAGAAAATATATATTTATATATGGCCCACTCTGATACTCTTATGGTCCTTGCACCCATGATGTTGATCTCACTTGATTCTATGAGTATGTTTTAGATATTTGCTCCTAGGTACAACTACCATCCCTTGAGGGATTGTATGATGCTTCTTTAGCACTTCAGAGAGGAAGTCCAACCCCACTTGATGATTGCACAAGGCATTCTGACAAAGGATGTTTGCAACCTATTGAGGACTATTGACCTTTGAAAGACTTGACACAATTGATGAGACCCTCACCTACCTCAAAGACCTTGGACATTGTCCTTCAAAACCAAGATGTTACCTTGAGAGCAAATGTACCCCAGGGATGATAAGATGTCCCTAAGCTAGCATTGCACCTACTTGATGGATGTTTCCTTGTTTTTCAAGATATTTGATAATGATGATGATGACATGGGTGTTAAAATTTCTGTTTTCCCACCCCGGTTTTCAGTTTCTCCTTATTTCTCCCATGTAGTTAAATGCCCTTTCCCATAACCATACATTTAACAAGCTGGAAAAAATAAATTTTGCTGAAAACACAAATTCTGGAAAATTTACAGAATGCTGGAAATTGCAGAAATAAAAATCAGCAGTAATAAACAGCCATTAAAACACATTAAAACACTGATAT